>NIUQ01002083.1:0-24860 GCA_002796945.1 Plectus sambesii
ATTTACCTTCCCCGCGAGACCTTGAGAGTCCGAGACCGTAACCGCCAATGCAAAACATAGGAGCGGTTAAGCAACGAGTGGCTGCGCACGTCGTCGATTCTCTATTTTTTGCATGGAATGGTAAAATTGCCGTCCTGGTGTTAGTCACTTTTCGTGTTAGTCGTCGACTTCGGGATGTTGTATCATTGAGGTATTCGTGAAGATAGCCCTGCTCACTTCCTCTCACTGCCGCTACCCGCTACCAATTAAAGGCGCCAAAATTACCTATAAAGAAAACGAATCTGTTTCAAAAGTGTATCCCGCTTCAACAGGCGCGTCTTTGAAGTGGATTCAAATGCTTCACTGGCTTGTAGGCGATCTAATTGTTGATCCGATGCGTCTGCTATCGCTGACACGGAAACGAGGGGTGCGCAGAAATAAAGATTGGGGCGCAAAAATCAATAAATTGCAGGGCCCTTTGAAGCAATATAAAGGGTAATTCGTGCGGGCCGTGCAAGATATTGATTTTTACCCCATGCTTGACAATTTGCGCGCATGCTGCGTTTCAGTGTGAAGGATAGAATAGCTTTTTCACAGTCGTCGAATGATCGTCGTCGTCTGCGACCATGCTAAGCATAGGTAATGGAGTTGGCATGCTATCGGACTATTACGTTTTGGTGCTCTTCTACCTGCGACAGTTTGTGTTGACGACGTTTGGTAGTTTTGTACGAGAGCGTCTTCATCTTCTCTTGCATGGAAGCTAACTCTTGCTTTTGCAATGGAAACGCAAATTTGCATTCATATCCTAATATGTGCGCATTTTGAAGCCCCCTCTATTGCCTACCTGTCACTAAATCAGATTTCATATCGCACATTTAAGTTAAAAGCATGCTTATGCTGTAGCATTAGTTTTATTATGGACTTCAGTACGCGATGTTTTGCATTCTTACTTTGATCATTAATTCATACTGACCACTCCAGATCACACTTCTCGCTTAGAGGGAGTAGAAGTGAGGAAGGTATATGACGTCATTCCTCAAAAATTCTAGCAAAATATTTGCTGGTATGGGATATATGAATTATCTGGAATATTGACGTATATCAGGCCTATGTATTGACTCGGCGATTACCTCCGCTAGAATGGCCAAATGCATTCTTTCCTATCCATGAATGAAGATTAAATCTCTAGTGGTGTGAAGCATCTGGATAAGTGTAATAGCTCAATAGCACGATGAGCCAATTCCGAAACCAACATCTTAACACCATATATCTGCATGAGCGCTGCGGGCTCGCACCCTCTACTCAGTGAATACCAATCAAGCGACTGATCAATCTAAATCGCTCTCTTACCCTATCAATACTTCTGTGGCCCTGATTCATTTTTTCGCTCACAATTGTACTTTAGATTCGCTGAAAGAAATGAAGCTCGATATTTCTGGCATTTACCCACCGATTGTGACTCCTTTTCATGATGATGCTGACAAATCGTTGGCGCTCGAAAAATTGGAGGAGAACTTTGCGCAGTGGGAAACTATGGGATTTCGAGGTATATTCCATTTATTTTAGATGAATTTGTTAGTCTGCTCCAATAAATGTTTTGGGATTCAAAAGGGTAGCGGTTCCAAAATTTTCAACAAAAAGGCACATTTCCTATCTTAAATGTGAATGTACTTCTATGCTTGCATAATTTTTGGCTTTGAGCGGAGTATGTGGGGTTTCAAAACTCCACCCACTTTGATATTTAGGTCAAATATTGGGCCGGTTTCATAATCGTTTCCTAAAGTTAAGCAATTCATAGCGATACTCAGCGCTATGCTTCATAATGGGCTTAAGTAATGCATAACTTAAGAATGACTTAGGAGACGATTATGGAACCGGCCCATTGTCATGCATTGTAGATTTTCAATGATTTCTTGATTCAGGATATGTCGTGTTGGGATCGAACGGGGAGTTCCCAAACTTGACAGAGGAAGAAAAGATCCTGCTCGTTTCTCGATGTCGTCACCTCACATCGAAGTTGGTCATTGCTGGAGCCGGCTGCGAAAGTAATTGCGTTTCTTTCTTTGTTTTTTCACTTGATCGATAACATAAACTTTTCCTAAAGTAAAGTAATTATTAGCGATACTCACCGCTATGCTTCACAGTGGGTTTAATTATTTTTTAACTAATAAACAACTTAGGACACCATTATGCTACTGCCCCATTGTGCAGTTAATATGATATTCACAGCTGCTGAAGCAGTGTCTAATGCATTGCGTTTTGAAGAGAAAATTAATAATATTTTGGCCCTTTCAGTTATTCTTCCATACCAGTTATCGTATTAAACCATTCCAATTCAGTTGTAGGATTGTAAAATTCTGCCATCGACCTCTTTTGGACTTATCATCTTTTTGAGGCGTAAGATTAATTAAAACAGTGGATATTCGCACGTTATCTACTCGAAAACAATGAGATTCATATGCATCTATAAAGTTTTATTTCTTTCTTTCCCCCGCTTAACAATTAGCTTGTTTAACAATCATGAATTAAAATACTATTATCTTTTAAATGTTAACTACAGTCAACTGCGTTTATAGCGCCTGGCTCTATAACGTCGCTGTCTTTATAACGTCGGGCTTTGGCTGGTCCCGTGTACTATGTTTTGTACAGGGCTAACTGCCTCTATAACGTCGCTGTCTTTATAACGTCGGGCTTTGGCCGGTCCCTTGACCGACGTTATAAAAGCAGTTGACTGTATTAATATTTTGCATTATAGGCACTTCTGAAACAATCAAACTCTGCAATGAATTCGCTGCTATTGGTGTAGACGCGGTGCTGATCATTACACCGTGTTTCTACAAAAATGCCATGACGCCACAGGCATTGGAGGCTCATTATCGCAAGGTACTTTTAAGGCCCAGTTCATTAAATTAATGTAAATGTAAAATGCAGAAATGTAATTACATTTCTACTTTTTTAATCACAGAATTCTGTACTGTCTTGGCCGATGGTGTAGTGGTCTAAATCTTCATTCACTCATCAGTCTCTAGGACGCGGGTTCAATTCCCGCTGAGGGCGGCCCATCACCCAACCAAGGTGCTCATCCCTCTGTGGGTCGGGGAATTGGTAGCAGCTAAGCTGCGAATATACCGGCGACAGGCCCTCGCGACAGGCCGGCCGATTCTCACCAGTCGCATCAACCATGGCCCAAAGTCGCATCGCGACAACGGGCCAGAAGAGCGGACCCCGCCNCAGCAAGGTGCCAGTTATACTCTACAGCGTGCCTGCCAACACCGGCATTGATTTGTCAGCCGAAGTTGTCATCGCTCTTGCTTCTCATCCAAATATCGTTGGATTTAAAGACAGCGGCGGTGACGTGAGTTTTAACTGTATTTATTGAGTACTGTATGTCATCTTGTACGCAAATACCCAAGTTGAAGGACGGAACAACCGGAATGTCATATATTAGTCGTACATTCATAAATCCAAAAATTTGCATACCGTATATGATCGAATAGAGCTTTACTCCTAATACACCCTCCTCTCAAAGCATTACGAAATAATACAAGCCATCGGCGGGCTGTATTCGGTCATATGCGGTATATGCATGCAAATAGGATTATTTAAAATTTCTGATTTTCTGAATAACTCAGGACGTTAGGCAGCAATATTCTTGAATCCAAGATTTTAAATAAATACAATTTTAAAAAATTCATACAAAATCATCTAAGACATATTAGGCTCTTGATAACAGTAGTCTGTTCATCGGTATCGTCTCTTATTAGAATTAATCATTGTGATGTACTGTTACGAATCAATTGAGATCCTTATCATTTCTATTGAATCGTCGCTTCATGAATTTTGATTTACAGATTGTCAAGCTGACTAAAATTGTTCACGCAACAAGGGATGACGAATTTCAAGTATTGGCTGGGTCTGCCGGCTTTTTGCTGCCTGCGCTGCATGCAGGTAATTTTCACTCTACTTTCAAATCAGAGACTACTGTAAGGGTAGAAATATTGGGTGGTACTTAATTTGGGTGACTGGCCCAGTTGTACCAATTCGGTAGTTGGCCGGACCACGAGATTCACTCAAATTCAATCCCATCCAATAATTTTACGTTTCACAGTACCTAACTTGAGTAACTAATCTATTTGACTCAGTGATATTGTAAGAATAAACATATTGGATAGGATTCAACTTAGGTGGTCGACCGGATCACCCAATTCACCCAAATTTAATACCACCCAATAATTTCTCGCCTTACAGTATATCCATCAACTTGTGATGCAGGGGTACAGAATACAGATGTCATATGGGATGAATGTTGTTGCTGCGCGGACTGCGATACAGACTTTGTATGCAAACTGCTTATTTAAGGCTGCGTTGGCGGTGTGAACGCATTGGCGAATGTTCTCGGCAACGAATTGGTGACGCTCTATGATGAGTTCAAGAGAGATCCCTTATCAGAAGTGGCGAAACTGCTCCAGGGGAAAATTATCGATTCCAACGCCGCTGTCACCCGTCGATTCGGTGTTCCCGCGCTCAAGTTTATGCTTGACAAACGAGGCGAGTCAGTTTTTAAAATATACAGTAGAATACGTTTATACCGTTTCACTCTAACCGGTAATTCGCTTACGCCAGTCAAGGTTGTCGGTCCCAGAATATATCTCCACATGCAAACAAGTTCGCTTATGCCGGTATTTTGCTAATACTGGTCAAAACATGGCTGTGTCCCTGGTTATCGATGTACAGTCAACTGCTTTTATAACGTCGGCCAAGGGACCGGCGAAAGACCGACGTTATAAAGACAGCGACGTTATAGAGGCAGTTGGCCCTGTACAAAACATAGTACACGGGACCGGCCAAGGACCGACGTTATAAAGCCAGCGACGTTATAGAGCCAGGCGTTATAAAAGCAGTTGACTGTAAACGAGTTTTACTGTACAGGGTCTTTCATCATAGTTCATTCCTTTAGCATTAAATTTCGTCAAAACTGTGGTTAAAATGAATGCAAAGGGAATTATTATTATGAAGGACTCTGTATGAAAGAGTGGTTTTGTGGCTGTGGCGGTCTGAATATAGTCCGCGTTACGGCGCTCTGGTAGATCGTCAATCACGCCATACGCTACCGAAATAATTAATAACACTAGCTATGATGTGCGCTGTTGACATCTCAAGTTTGAATGTGGCGCTTGAAAATGAAGAACGGACATTTTTGTTTTGCGTAAGCGCATCTCTCCTGGCCAATTGCCATTAGATGTCGCACTTAATCTCAAATCTACCATTTAAGCCTGTATATTTGCTCAGGCAAAACGCCATCACGCTCGCTGTACTCTCTAAGTTCTTTGTTGGGCTTTAACGGTCAATTTTTTGTTACTCAACATAAAATTAACGTCGCCTGTTGTATTCATTCGCCCATAGCGTTAAAGTTGTCTCCCACTAAGAATGTTTCTTTCAGGCTTTTACGGAGGACCTGTTCGTGAACCTTTGCTGCCATTGACGACCGAACAAAAGACTATCGTCGGCGATATCTTCATTCATAGCGGATTGGTTATGTGATTAAATGACAAACAGTTTCGCATCGCTTTTCATAAAGAACAACTAAATTATACGATCGGTCTCTTGACGTAAAAATCGTCTCGACTTCTCTAATTGCTTGCTGCCGATTGTTTTCCTTGCGATGCCGTCGATTTCCTCTGAGAAGAGCGTAATATTTGTGTTTGCTTCAATGCTTACTCCTATGAAAATGAAGAGTCTTGCGCGTGAGAACACTCAACTGATCTGAAAGATATTCTCAGCGTGCATTTATAGTCGAAGTTTTATTGGGATGCGATGATATTATAATCTAGTGTCTCAATATCTGATTCGTTCATCTAATTAGCTTCATCGTTGTGGATCAACCCCTCTCGCCACTCATCGCATTAAGATCCTATTATTGACTTTGCATTTTAACCTAAATTAACAGTTGAAGAGCGCTATTTACCTGATTGTGATAGTTCAAAACCCCGATTTCTTGTTAACTCATCATTATCATATCTTGAGTATAGAGTTGATGTTTTTGTTGGTGTCAACTTTTTGCTATCAACCTTGGATTTTTTGTTTGTTCGTTTTGACCAACGTGGTCGGTCCGCGTAAAGTTTAGTGATCTTAATAGACCCAACATGTTTTTGTGCCAAATAACAAACATATTCCTGATGAAACCAATGTACTATATACTGACGAATGTAACTAATGTAAAAACTAATAACTACTGTATTGCGTATTTATTTACTTACACTAAGCCACATACTAGCATTGCACAAGCAAACGTATGCCTCATAAAGATAACATAGATATGCACGCAACAGCAATTATAATGAACGGGCATTCAGAAAAAGCAGCCATACTTATTTACTTTTGAAGGAGTTTGCGACTGAAAAAAGCGATTGGTTAGAAAGCAACACTGTTAACCGTTAAGTTAAGGACAGCGCACAAAGGTGCCCGCATTTCTTTTTTATTAAATGCGTGATTTATAATGAAGTTTTAGGAAACTTTGAGGCATTGTAGAGACATACTATATATATTTTTAGTGACCAAATTTCATTGAATTCCAATCAGCCGTTTACAAGTTATACAGATCTACGTGAACGCCATCATTTTTTTAGCAGCCATTCCATCGAGGCGGCTACGGCATGGGGAACATGTCTTGTGGGATATGCCTATAATCTCACATTCCTTTAAATTGGCCTAAAAGGACGAAAGATGAATCAGCTTTGAAGATTGAAGAAAGAATATCCATGTTATAAATAGCCCTATCAGACGCAATAAACCACATTCAATTTAGTTGCGTTTTCATGGAGTTATAAGAAATCAAACTTGTTTACTGCCTCTTGGAATCCCCTGAAATGGTGAAGATAAAGTAGATCTGTATAACTTGTGAATGGCTGATTAAAATTAAACGAAATTTGGCCATGAATAATATATTTTATATCTCTACAATGTTCTTAAATTTCGTTAGTTCCTTATAAACTATGCATTTTATAAATAAACGAAATCGGGACCCCTTCGTGGGCCGCCCTGTACTTACAGCTTGTTTTACTCTTGCTGCATTTGTTTGACGTTTTATTCAATGTACTGAGAGAAGGTGAGATTTAGCACTTATTCTTCCCCTTTTCGAGAGTGCTCGTGATTCACGACAGTCAGCAACGAGCAATAAACAAATGTACAAATTATCAGAACAAAGCAAGAAGCTCGTACGTACGGCGATAGGTACAATTTAGTTTCCGAGTTAAGAACCGATGTTGCTGTGTGACAATTTATCAAATTTGTATAAGCGTGCTTAGAGTTGCATAGTTAGCAGTCAAGCGGTACCCTGATTAGCTTTTCTTTGAAGTCAGCGCTCACATCGATCAGTGTAAATCTTACATCGAAAGTACTATCCGGCCTGACTAAAACTGACATTTTGAGCAGAAATTATTAACATCTGATACGGATAGTATTGTTATCCGTTCCCTAGTCGCGCTTTTGCGCTACTTATAAATTTGATAAAATTGTCACTGCAGTAGAGTGAACTCCCGCAACCAAAGCACTAGATAAATCATTATCTTCAGTTTTTATCGGCCGTTTCTTCAAGCAGCGGCTTGAAATGTTTCTCAACTCGCTTTCCACCCTTCCACGTGCCGGGGAAGAATCGGACTCGAGGTCGACCATGCCGATCGATTAGGAACTTTTCAAAGTTCCACACAATGTCAGTCGTTTTAATAGGATCGTACATTAGCTTGTGTCGTTCGCCAATCTTCTCCGAAGTTGGTGGACATGTGCTCTAAAAGATTCTTTTCACGTCAAGCGCTTTTTAATTTCTTCGAGCTCATGCATTAGAATTCTTCTTTAAATAAGGTTCGCAATGCAATGAACGCCTTTTTTCTGCTCACCGATCACGCTTTTTGCCCAATTGTGACGATGGGAAGTGTGCAAACTTGTTATGCTCATAAATTTAAAATGATCTACATTGCCTATTCCATATATTTTCAGCTACATGTTACGTCATCTGGCTTCCCTTTAAGACCAAGTTATTAAAGCAAAGACAGTGCACTTGCCTTCAGAAACTTGTACATTGGGTGTTCATTTTCTCCGTTGACTTCCAGTTTACCATAGATGTGCACATTTTTACTCGGTTCCCAGTTTTTACCCGGCCGCACATGTTTCAGACCGTTCAGAATCTCGTCGTTGTGCCCAGGTTCTTGCAAGTGGAACTGATTGCATGGAAATGCCAATAGCTGCACGCCGTCGTTCCGCTCCATAAGCTGATTAAAGTCATTGTACTGTTCCGTATAGCCTAAATGGTAATGCTCACAACTGAACGTATCTTTTTCACTACAAGAGCACAAGAATATTAAGTTAAAAGCGATCAAAGTTTTTTGATAAAACTCATTGATTAATTGAACTGAGGACGGGCAGGGATTGTCAGAAGATTGCAAAAGAACACTGTGTTGCTGAATAAATAATTCAATGTTTTGACTTCGATTGTTAGATTTGAATATCTGTTGGGAGACTAAATTAAGGAGGCATCATCTCTTCGATTCGGGCTGGAAGTATCCCCCGCCGACTTTAGCAACCGCTACGAGTTATCAAACCTTCCTACTAACATCGTCCTATCGACGTGCTTATTTCAAATACAGTAAGGCAAAGGTGACATTGCATTATTGAGGCAGGAAGACTCGTCACATGGAAAAGTTGTGTGAAAAAGGGCTACGGAAGACAAACGTCACTAATGGGAATTGGCCGAACAGTTATTTGCTCCTGTACAAACTTGTTTATTCCAGTTTTGTGAGTTCGCGCAACGGAACGTGCCAAATTTAACCTAATCTACAACAAAAGTTGAGTGATCATTGCTCGTAGTTTGCAAATTTTCCACCGTTCAGAAGATAAGACTTTGAACTACATAAAGTCCCTTTTTATTACTTTGCTAATTTGTATCGAAGATTATCTATGGCTTTATTTTTAATGCTCGCCAAAGGAGCTGTGATTTCAGTCGCAATTTATTGGTCATCATTGTGATTTGTAAATAAATGGCGAACTTAAATTAAAAAATCGGCTGCATTACTAATCTTAATCCTATTAAATCAATTAGATTCGGTTCATTACCGGTTCATATTATTGTTTGCTGAAATAGTCGGCACTTGCAGTAAGGTCGAGTCATAAAAACCGCATCGATGTGAGTACCGTTTCGATGCATCTTTTGCTAAATTGACCTACTTGCAGATTATTTTAGAAGAGATAGTGGGGCATCGACTACATCTATTTGGCGCACTAAGCTATGCTTTTATTACCCAATACTTACCGCAGTAAGTGGCAACGTTGACGATGAGCAGTACTTTTCCGCGGAATTCGGTCAGATTCCGTACTTCACCCGTCAGTGTCTCTACTTTAAAATCGAATATTGTTTTATCAGTTGGTTGGCATTTAGTAAAGCGCTTTTCCTCATCATCTGACATCGTGTCTTTTGCCGTTTTCGCCCGACATGCGCTAGCGAGCAGTGCAGCCAGCACAAATTGTCGAAGCATTATCGTCTATAAAGCGACAGTACATTCATTTACGAAATTCCCTGTACAATATGAAAAGCTTACAGATCGAACGATAATCGTCTCAAATTTTTGCTGATTTCAAAAAGAAGCTTTTTCGACAGACACGGAATAATCAATGGGAACGCGACGCTACTTATAGAGTCAAGTCGAAACCAGTTTTAGTCCAAGTGTTGAGCGGCTCATGTGACTCTGTCAACAACAGCACAACATGTTTTCATTTAGAACGCGGGAAGATTATTTACTCTCACTATTCAGATGCACCCTAACGCTTTTATTATGATAAAGGCTTCTAGGGTAAGCATTTTGCGCATTTCCCATAACATTAGGTAATTATAGGGAAAAAATGTGGACACTGGTCGACGCCGGAGTGCAAACCGGGATCTAAGGCGACAACATAATCCAAACAGGCCCTTGATGCATTTTATCCAATATTTAGCTGGAAAAATTAGCTAAGCGGTGGGGAAATTATTTTATATTCCAATCTTCGAGGGTCTGAGTTGCGGTAGATACCTAAAGATCCACATTTATATACGAGTGAGAGGTAGAAATTCTGCAAATCAACTCTGAATGCTTTATCGGACAACGTGTGCATTTGCAATTTTGTACTCAAAATTTAATTTCGATATAAATTTAAACATAAAGTCTCGACATACTTCGTTGCCACAGTACGAAGAACAGCGAAGGACATTACGGCGCCTTTTTAATTCTTTAATGAGTGCAGTTAGTTTAGTATCTTATAACTTTTCAAAAAATGGTCTGTAATTTTGAAGCCAAGCGTAGATTTGTCACTCTTGGATTATTATTACTACATGGTTACTTTTCCTGCATCTTTACTATTGTCTTAAACGAAGGCTATGAACAAAGATTTATTGAGCACATTTTATACAGCACATCAGTTCTCGCTTTTCCTATGACGAAATTGTATTGCCTATGTCCTCTAAAGCAAAAATTATACAGCAATATATGCAATAAAAGATAAGATTCATATGAAAGAACAGTAAAGCAATAGAAGCGCTCATAAAATAATAAGCATGCAGTCAAATTTTTTGATTATGATTTGGCCTAGTGCTTAAGCTTGTTCGTTGAGCAGCTCGGCAAAGTGTTCCTCGACACGCTTGCCGCCATTCCATGTGCCGGGAAAGAAGCGCACACGAGGGCGGCCGCGCTTGTCAATCAGGTACTTTTCAAAGTTCCAGACGACGTCGCTGCCTTTGATTGGATCCCAAAATAAAACGTCTCGGTTGCCAATTTTGTCCGACGTCTGCGGGCAAGAGCTCTGAAATTTAAATATTTTCTCTCAAGTTGAGGTGAACGATGGAAAATGAGAAATAACTGAAATATGCGCACAAGCGCTACGACAGTCAAAATGGCAGTTTTCGAATTCAGTGCTGCAAAAGCTTCAATTATGGAAAAGTTTTGCAAAAATAATTCAACTAATTCGGGATTTTTTAATGGATTATCAGTTGCAGATTGCGCGAGAGAAATATTTAAGTTGCTACCTTGAGGAACTGATACATTGGGTGTTCGTTTTCTCCGTTGACTTCCACTTTACCATAAATGTGCACATTTTCGCTCGGCTCCCAGTTGTTACCGGGACGGACATACTTCAGTCCGTGCAAAAGTTCGTCGTTTCGAGCCGGTTCTTGCAGATGAAACTGATTGCAAGGAAAGGCAAGCAGTTCCACTCCAGGATTTCGCGCCAGTAGGGCATTAAAATCATTGTACTGCTCAGTATAGCCTGAAACCTCATCGAATTTTCAACGTTAAAATACCTCATTGCTTAATTCTATGATTTTTGATATAAATTTCTGCGATCGCAAGTAGTGCGTGATCTTTGGCGCTTATTAAGTTGCATCATACCGGACAACCTGTTAACCAGTGCGCCAACTAATTTCGGCCATCCAATCGGATCTTAGGTATGCGCCAGTTTGAGCGCAACTATTAGCAATCAACGCTAACACAACCTATCGCAATAGCAAGGGTGCGATTATACAATTTTTTTGCATTCGTGCATGATCTGACAAACGCAACAAGTACAAAGTGGCCAAGTGTGCCGGAACATTTCATGCGGTCAGCCGCTGTTAGCATATGAGCTTAATATTTTATTCATTGAAATCGAGCAAAAAATTGAAGTACTGACCGCAGAACGTGGCGACGTTGACGATGAGCAGCACCTTCCCGCGGTATTCGCTCAAATTCTTCCTTTCTCCCGTCAGCGTCTCAACTTCGAATTCGTAAATGTTCGATTCAACGTCGTTGCACTTTGAATGTCGATCCTCCGTATCGTTGCGCATGGCGCCGAAAGAACAACTACACAAAGCAAAAATAACGAGCAGCAATGGCAGCATCTTCCGGTTCGAGCAGTCGCAAATGGGAACAGAAAGAAACTATTGTTGATAAAAATATTCCTAGATGGGTTAAGCGTCTCCTGATTCCCTGCGGAAACGGACGCCTTTTCTACTCGGTTTAATCTATTGTCAGACTAGTTCTCACTCCTGTGATTCATATACATGCACCAAGTTTAGCACTAAGCAACAAACATTTTCAAATCCCACGCGCCCCGTTGGGCCAAGAAGAAATGTTCTATGCTGCGAAATCAATCGCTTTCGTGCCAAACGTCTTTGTTGTTGTTCGGCCAGTAAAGCGTCACAATTCGAAGGAAGGCAGCACACTAGCGTGTGATGGTGTCAAAGACTAATCGTATTGGCTTTACCTTGGCCTTGCTGTTATTTATATTTTACTTACGTTGCTTTACCTATTATTTTGAAATACGCGCAAAACACGACTAGTTGTAATCAAGCATCGTTTCTTTATCTCTTTAACAGTTGGCTTGCAATTTAAGATGTAGGGATAACGCAGTGGAGAATGGCATTACTCTAACAGAGAGATGTTATGCGTTTGTAACATTAATCTACTCGTCTTATGAACAAATAATATTTTTAATTTTATTGTACTTTAAAAGCTCATTTCTCTCTATAAAGTTTTGCTTCATGTTTGATTAATTAATATTAATTGAATAGATGTATCAAGTTGCACAGACCTAGCAAGTTTTTCACTCGAAAGGTAATGTTTCATGCGACAACTTACGATGAACACTTGAATTATGCGTTTCCTATCAAAGGAGGATGAAAATGTACACGTAGACAGATATCCACAATCAACCTTACTTCATCGGAACAAATACCGAATGTATCAACTGTCAAATTCTATTGAGTCGTCTCACGATGCTGCGAAGAATTTCCTGGGGAGTAAAGCGGGCGGCTCATTGAGCTGCTACTTGGTAAACCACCAATCAGTCTTCTAGACGCTTTGTTGATATCTGAGTTGAAATACACATACACCCAGGCGTTGACGGATGCGTTAGCAATTGACGAAATAGCAAGCAAAGAAAACCATTTCGGCTGCTGCGGTGGAATGAACAATGGGTAGATGCGAAAGCTAATCCAAGTGATAGTGTAAAACGCAGAAATGGCGAGGAATTGTAGAGCGAAGCGATATTCTTTCTGGCGACGCTTCGAATGCATCTTTTCACTCAGACCGGCAGCGAGATTATGTCTGGTCATTCGAACTTTATAAAATATCTGCAAAAGATTCCTCATAAAATTGCAGTAAATTTTCTTTAATTCGGGTACGCTTATTAATGAACGCAATGCAGCGCTTCAATTTCGGAACCTTGGCAGAATAACTAAAGTATTTTCTGTAAAATCTCTCGTGGTCGTCGTCGTATTTTCGCTTGCGGATGCGATCAACACCAGTAGACCGGCGTGTAGTGCGTTAAACCACACCTGAGTTGCTCACTGCTGGCGGAGCTAAGTTTAATTCAATTATCGTGAAATAAATTTTGAAAAATGCAACATTTTTATGTTATAACGACGCCAAATATGTGTTACATCATAAAAGACTAACTTAGTGATCGTTTTAGGCCTACAAAGCTCTTATAATCTAAGTTATTGTCTCGTCTTACCTCAATGAAAACATTTTAACTTATTAGTTTAGGATGGCTAACCATCGCCAGGTTTGTAACGTTACTTACCATAGAATAACTAACGATGGCCACCAAACTGCATAAGCAGTTGGAAGGTGTATCAACAAATCTAAGCGAATAGTTGGTGGTATTTGCCTTCGTTATATAATTGTAGCTGTAGGCTGGATAAAAAATAATAAATCTGCAAATAAACTGAATGGGAAACAAGAAATTTGTCAATCTATGAAGACTAGTTAACAGCTGTTTAATCTTGATATTCTCGCTCTGAGCAAATTACGTGAAAAGTCTTTGTTAGCAGTATTGTACTTATTAAAATTCCGAAGCTTTAATTACTCATATCGCTTCTTGTCGTAGACTTTTGTTAGAGATTTGGCTTCAAGACTTTGACCGCCCCAAGGAATTCAGCAGAAGATAAAGAATTTGGTAAACATGTTATTGTGTTTATCGTACTCTCAACTCCTTTAAGACCTTTTAACATGGTGAGTGTACGCATATGGAAGCCTATAAGTACTATTGAAAGGGACTCCGCTGATATAATTATGTTAGGTGTTTGAAAGAGAAACCGATAGTGGCTGCGAATTTAATCGGGCTAAAGGGCGACCGGTACGAGAGAGATCCTAAAGCAATTATCGCCTGATTACAACGTTTGCATTCGAATAATACCGTACGGCATTGCTATGGCCACAAATTCTCACATAAAACAGTTCAAATCACGCGCCTCCGATTACGGTTGCCTTCGCGTACCGGTCGCCCTTTAGCCCGATTACTGCGGATTAGTAAAACTGCGTACTCGCAACAAGGCATAAAATATTGCGATGTCGCCGTAAGTAGGAAGCAAAGAGGCCATATGACTACGCATAGTACGACTGTATTCTTCCTCGTGAATAACCAAGTATATTGTGGATAACATATTTGAATGAGTCTGAAAGTAAAGTTAATTATATCCTTTTTAGTATACGGATGGGAAAAATAAATTTTCTCGGTTCATGAAACTATACAAAACTGTGAACAAATCCAGGTTTTCGGCTGAGAGAGAAAGAAAGTTAGATACGTACCTATTGGAACTGAGCAAAGTGAGCATACATCCTCCATTGTTCCACATCCACAAACAAAAAAATCCGCCAACTCTGTTGAGATCGACGTTTGCCAAGTAGCAGATTTCTCTCTAAAATTTAATATTTTCTTGAAGCTGGAATCTAGTGTACTTTATTTCGTTGCCCCTCTGCGTAACGTGGTGTGATGATATCGTACCGGATTGTAGCCCGAGCAGAAACCGATGGCTTGTAATAAGAATTAATTGTTTTTATGTTTCCATAAAATAGAAGCTAATGGACTGCTATTCGTAAAATACAGTTCTCTGCTGAATAGCAATGCCTAAGCTGCAATTCGAATGCAAAGAAATAAAAAGGATAGACTGCAAAACTTATCGTCAAGTTTTCACAAATCTTCCGCGAGGACATGCTTTATATGGCCACAGAGCAACATTTGGATTACAAAGTGGATGTATCATATTATTTTTTGCACCAAACAGAATTTATAGACAACAAACTGGTTAATAAGAGTAATACTTAAATCTAGATTGACAAATATTTGAAAGAGTCTTCCACACTATTCACGTTATTTGCACACCCTTTATGCGTAGCTCTCTGTGAGTTTAGTCTTTGCATACATACTAATAACGCACGCACAATAGATGAAATATACTTTTCTAAATGCGGCTTATTGTTTATTAAACCATTTTTGCTAGCATAGACAGCAATAACTAATAAACAAAGCAAATCTATGCCCGCACGGTCCTACATTTGAGGGAGATGCGACTTTCTTAGTGGCAAACTTGGCAGATGTCGGGTAAAAAAAAGTAAGTCTCCACCTGAAGCGCAGAAGCAGGCGCTTGATAGAAGAGGTTGAATGCAAGTTGAATCGTATCGCTAATCAGCAGATTAAACGCCATCAAATACATAATGTTACTGCCAGTCGACAGGAAGCCGCCATTGACCATGACGACAAGAACAAATATGTTCAGTACAATACCAGAAGCAGCAAAAATGCCAATAAGACCGCCGACCAAAATCGATCCAGTCGTTATCATTCTCATAAATTTTTATTTTCTACCATAGCTGCAGTAGATCATTTGTGGCTAGTAAACTGGGGAAACAGGCGAAGATTAAAAGTGCAGAAATGTGTTGCCTATGCAAGAGGGGGAGAAAGATGACACGAAATTCTGCGGTCGGCGTTAAATTTTTTCTCGCGAGCTGCCGTACAATTAAAAGACATGCCGAATCTTATAGAATGGAATGGCGTCGTCACAGCAACGCGCGACATGGAAATAGTGGGCCGGATCACCCAATTCCCTCAAATTTAATCCAACCCTATACTTTCTCGTCTTATAGTAGTATGCAATATCGATCACTGTTGCTTTGATTAGTAATACACTAGCTCGAAAACGTTAAATTTTTTAAGTAATTGCAGCGAACTATTTCCATGCGATGTTTGCGGCAGCGCTAGACTCAATTCCACTACAACGATACTGAACGAAAGAGGTCCAATCTCTTCGCACTATCCATTATTCCTACTTCAATTAGTTCATTCAGAATTTAGGCTTATGTACAGAGAGGAAGCTGGAAGAGAAATTACGAGCTCGCTCCCCGCTGGGATTCGGTGGAAATTGCGGAATTCGGTTCGACCGCTACATGTGACACGCCTCGGATTATTCATTTATAATTTCGCCTAAGCCTACGAAAACCAATCTTTTATCCTTACATAAACATAACGTAGTCAGATGAATGTATATGCAATCCTCTCACATTCCAAAATATTTGAAGTTTGTGACAGCTTTTTGTTATTAAATTGCTTTCTCATTCTCCTAGCATAGTCACACACACAACTCGTTTGCTTACTTGGCAACAATTTATGGCACGAGAAATGCAAACGCTCACTCGTCAGCTTATTATAACTTAGCAGAGTAAGCGCACCTAACCTATAGGTTGCATGAGTTCGTTAGTTTGTGGATAGCGAACAATCAATAAGACAGAGAAATTTGAGAGCTTATGGAGGTGGTCTAGGAATAGGTCGCGCTGCCGATTGCGCAAACAACGAAAAAGTAGAAAAATATACGTAATTTTGATGAATGGCGTTGTAATTGGCTAGGTGTTGGCGACATGGCGGATGAACCGCATCAATTATTTAGAAGCTCTGCACTTTCGCCAATACCTTATAATGAGCCTTCACAAAATTTGCCTACGATATGGACGGAGAGAAGCCGACTCGGAGGGATGCTCTGAATAGTAGGAAAGCATCGAGAAATGTTCGCAAGCCAAAAACTATTTGAAAAGATTTCATAAACAAATATAATCATGCACAGAAAAATTCGAATAGAAAACATTCTATCATTATTTGTGCTTCATATCCTACCGAAGCATGCTAAAGAACAGGGATCAAAGAGAAGTTTTTGTGCGTCAATCGGTCATTTATGACGTGCGTGAGTCCCTTAGTGAACGCGCAACAACGGCCCCCAAGTTCTCGCATACACTGCAAGAATATAATGCAGTTCCAAAGCTGCAAATTGGCGTCCCCTTGGTGTTCACGGTAGGTCATATTTATCAATGTGGAACTGAATAATGCAAAATATTTGTAATCTTCTGCATTTTTATCACACATTTTTACATTTCTCAGTTTCACAAAAGTGACGTAAATGCGACATGTAAATACATAATTAAATTACCAGATTTTTCCTAATAAAACTAAAAATATGAAAATGTAAATATACATAATTTAAAATGTGAAATGTAGTTGTATTTGTTTTACACACCTGACACCAGTTCTCTCTCTTGTGCCACGCTCAGTGCATTACTTACTCATGTGTAAATGAGCTCAAATACCAAAAAGGACAGGGAAAGAAAACTGCATGATGCTCTTATCATTGCTCACATCTAATGAAGGGATTATAATTCACGGCAATGCCGGTGGCTAATTATAACAGAAGAAGTGTAGGACAGAGAAGAAAGAAAAGAATAAACGAAAAATATCCTAATGTCTTGCTTTGCGCATCTCTGTTAAGGGGTCTTGATCGATACTTTATCTGGCGCTCTAGATGCCTGCGAGAGTCCACGAAGAAAACAGCAATTAGAGCAATTTTTTGTTGCGACACAATAACGAAATGTTTTCATTTACACATAAATTATGTCGAATTTGTGCTTGGGAACGAAAAAAAACTTAAAAAATCATTCAAGATGCGACTCCCCCAAAAGATAAGGCCGCTGCTTGAATCTTGAGTCTTTGATTTCCAAAATCCATTTTCATACCGGTAAAGGAGCTGTTTCAATTGCCACGTCCCGTTTCCACCTAATGAAACTCTCTGCAAAGAAATTTTGGGAGACTTTCATGTGGCTCTTGTCCTTTAAACACAGGGGACATAAAATAGATAAGTTTTACAAGCAAAAACTGTTCTATCATACACCATCACGCACTCAGTCAAAATTTATCAAGGTTTCTCCTCTATATCGATGCAAATCACATTACGCTGCTTAGTCGCCCGTATACCATTAAATTATCGAGCGCCATCACAACCTTTATTGTAAAAGATGCTAAAGCAAAACAGATCACAACAGGCTAGTGTACATACAATATTTGCCGTGATAACAGCATGATACTTCGCTTGACTATGGAAACAATTAAATGATCCTGCTATGCAAATTCACTTCTTTCTATTGCATTTCATTTTGTTATGAAGTCATTTCCATGCAAAATTCCTGTCATTTGTTGCACGCTTTATTTGGGAAACTTCCGGACGAGATGCGCAGTTTCCTGAAACAAGTCGTAGTCTTTACGCTATCGCGAAAGTCTATTATGAAACTGACGAAGTTGATGCGAAGCACGCGAGTCGAGTTGGATGAGGCTGCAGCTTATCGAGTAGGTCTAATTTTCGACGATTTGGTACTGCCGAATTGCTCAGTAGAGGATCACCAAATGGGGTATTGCTTGGCCCGTTCAGACACCAGTAAAACTGATTAGTTAAACATTTATCGTGCAGCCAGCTGCTGAAAGCATTTTGCCATTTTTCGTCAATCGTTCCATTTTGATATCTTCCACCCCAGGAGCCGACGATCACCGGATTATCTGAAATAAGACCATTTAATTGAAATTATTTTTAATTATGTTGCTCGAACGTAAGCTGTTGCTTGAAAATTTACTCAGGAGGCGCGAAAAAGTGTACATTATAGCGTTCCAGAATAATACCGTTGTCTTCATGTAATGATAGCGTGATCCGCATTTGTAGGAGTCACGATAGGAAAATTTAGGGGCTATAAAATTACTGTATCCTTGCATCGCAAAAAACTGGGCGTGTGGCGATCCGCGCCGGCGCTTAAAATGGACGCTGGATTCCTGAATTATATTCCATTAAAATCGTTATAGGACCCACGCAAGTACAGAAAGAATGTTTCAACGCAATAAATACCCACTAACTCAGTTCTTCCTAAATCAACTGTACCCTTTGCGGAAGTCAGATAACCGTAGAATTCCTCCCAAATCGACGGCATGTTTTTTGGAAAATGTGATTCTTTAAAATACGTTTGGTTCCAGAGGTCTGGTCCAAATGAATGTGGTGAATAAATAATTCTTTTATCGTGTTCCGGATTGCCAGTTGATATTGGGTTAGTACGAACACCCATTAAGTTTTCGCCTTGAAATGCTTCTGGTGCGTTTCTGTCTTCTTCGGTATCTCTGTAAGTTATATGGACTCCTTCAATAAAGAAGAATCCTGTATATTCAGCGTGTTTCGACAAGATGTGCTGCAAAGATATTCACATGTTTATGGTTTAAAAATATGGCAGTTAAGAACGTGTTAGTTTAATAGTGAAACTTGAAAATAGTTTTGTGTGGTATCGCGATTTTGACAAGCACAGTAGTACCTAATCTCAATTTGAAAATTGAGTTTTTAGCCTTGTTATTTGCAGCATAGTTAGAGTAGTTCCCCATGCGGCGTGTTCATGTCTACAACTGTTAGCTGAGCATTAGTGATTGGCGAAAAACGAAACGGGCTACTGTTCTGTTGCCTTCAACTAGAGATTGACAAAGCGTGCTAACAATATTTCGTCTGCGAAAATAAAGTGTAACCGTAACGCTACTTTATAATCCCTAGAAATGAGCAAGTGCTAACCTGTACGAATCGTTCCGCGTATCGACTAAAATCTGTCTTTGCATTATTTCCTCCCCACGACGCACCATGATGAGGCTGGTCAAGAATATCCAATGCAAAAAGGTTCCATTTCTTCTTCACTTGACTCATTAGAACATCCCACGCTTCTAGTACGTTTTCTTCCGTATACGTAGGAATTTCATCGTCATACCATAATCCATTTCGCTTATCATAATCAGAGCTGGCTGCTAATTGTGTGCAGACAAGAACGACCAAAATTCCTCGTTCAGCGCATCTAAAAATTCTATTACGTTAAATATATTCAGTTCGCTCAAGCGGCCAATGTGCACCTTTAAGAAAAAAATTGATTATTCTGCGTCATAAAAAACTGTTCGATCAAAGTGTTTGAGTCATATGACGATATCTTCAGGGTACTTTGTGCAATTCAAAAAATAAGCGAATACGATTTCTCATAGGTACCCATAAATGCCATACTTCAGATAGATATGGTTCAATCTTAAAGGTAAAGAGCGCAGATGACTAGTTTTATCTTTGAATAACTAACTTCAGTCAATCATTTCGTACAAAACAAGAATTTTTCACATACCGATCAATCACAATCTCCATTAGTTCCAGCGCCTTTAAATGGCAAAGCTCTTCATTTTTCTTGCAATCCACTTTTATTTCCGGGTTTTTCTGAATCATTTCGATCGAAAACGACAAACGTACAGCGTTGAAATCGTTTTCGTCCATAAAGTCGAGCATGATGTCCAACGATTGACTTGATAGGCCGTAAGGAGTAAATTCATTTGTTTCAAAACCGTTGTAATTTACTCCCTTTAAGACCAGTTTTTCACCTGAAAATTCGGAATATAATTTGTTTTCTGCTCTTTGCAATGTAAATTTACGAGCATGGATATTCCCATAAATGTTATTGGTGAATGCAACAAATTTCTTACATAAAATAATCTATCATCTATTTCCCGTTGCAAAAGATATTTTGTTTCATGCAGCTGGGGTATTTAGGAACCTACTGTATTAAAACATTAATATTTACTAATTAAAACTATATAACATATTTACCGTTTAGCAGAATCTGCCCTTTATTGGTCGACCAAGTTACGTTCGGATTACACGCTGTCCTTTTCTCCATATCTAAAACCAAAGCAGATTTACTCACTGACAGAGATTGGTGGGACAGTTCATAGAATTCAGTTAGCCAATATTCAAAGCTAATCGCAATCGTCGTAATTTCTCTTTTTGAACAGCAGTCTTTGCTATTATTAGGATGTTCCGAAAGTACATGAAAAGTTAGTTGACTATGAAATATCATTTGCTAGTCGTGAATACAAAGCCAATTATCGTTAAATTTTAGGGCAACCTAATAGGTGAAATAATGGTAAACTGCAATAATAAAGTGATCCTGTGCAGAATCATTTTTCCTGACAAAGACAGATTTCCACTTTGATTGTTACAATCTGATTGTTAAACAGGATACCAACCTTGGCTGCCACAGTTCAGTCTAAAAGCAGCAATTCCAGCTAATACTAAAGCTAAAATCACGAATGCAACGAGCGCAGCGAAACAAGCGACATGCGCTGTTCGCGATTGGTGCTCGGGTATAATTTTGTAATAAATATTTTTCGCAGGCGTCTTTTTCTTTTTCTGAAGATAATTATGCAAACTTTGCACTATTTTTACATCATCCAAAGACGTTCTCTTTATTGAAAGCATGTCGTAGTCGAGCTGCATACGCACGAGAATCTAAATCATGTAACCGTTAGACTGAGAGAGAGATGTGCAATTTTCTGTTTTCAGATTTACGTGCATCTTCTTCCGCAGAAAAATTGTAAACGGAGTAAATAATATTAAAAAGGTAACAGGGTGTTCACAATGTGTTCTGTATATTTGATTTAGACGCAATACACATTACTAGAGCTGAATCGCGCTCAATACTGTTTTTCGCTTGTATCGAATTCTCTATTTCATTGCTGAAGTTAATTGCATATCAGAATTTCCGTCAATATTTAGTACTAATATAAAAACTTTAAAAAATTGCTGATGAAAGCTATGAATTTAAATAGTTAGGTGTTCGAAGAGCACCAATGTTCCGCGTGCTAGCTCTCCTCAAAACAAGGTGGAATTCGATAGACGGTTGTGTAGAGAAGTACCTCCCCCGTCTGAACAAGCTCCACCTTCAGAGCAATCGTTTTGAAGTTACTCCCGCTGTCTTATTTTTAGATGATCGTATTATCCGTGAAAGAAAGAATTACACTTACCTGAGGACATGAGAGATTGAGCTCTTTTGAAATATCTAGTTGGCAGTCGGAAAAAGACGGACGTTTTGCTGGATTTTCGTGCCATAACTTTTGAATCATTGAACGTCTGAAACAAAACTTTGATAATCATTCATTATTTGTTCCAAGGACTTCATTTTATCATCCACGCAAGTATCAAGAGACATAACACCTTCTACCTCTATTCATACCTGTATTTTATGTCTTACATCCAAAGAGACCGATATGTCCTCTTTTCTTCGTCTTTCCAAAAGTACGTAAGAAATTGATTAACAATAATGTCCTTTAAAAATACTTTATAACATTTTGACAGTATAAACTAATCGTACATGGGTTTCGGCGCTGTGCTAGGAACACTCAGACGATTTCCTGCCGTTAGAAACGCCATAATTCCATGGTAGCCTTCTGAACATTCTTCAGCATACGGCTGTTTCTTGGAGAAAGTAAACAGTTCCCAAAGAGCAACGCCGTACGCCCAGCATTCGCTGTGCTCCGAGAAGCGGCACACTCTCATCGCCTCGGGTGATGTATACCGGATCGGCATAGCAACATTTCTTAGTTGGCAGTAGTAGCCATCATCACTCGCCAAGCGGGACAGCCCGAAGTCGGCGACTTTCAGAGTATAATCCGATTTTAGCAGAACATTCCGCAGTGCGACGTCGCGATGCACAACCTGTATTCATATTCAAAACTTCTCAGTCAATAACAAGAAAGCAAGGTTTTGATTTCACAACGATCTGGCTTCAGAGCGAGATGCAGCCAGAGTTTCCCCAGGTGAGGAGCTGTTAGCGGAAACACCGAGTTTAAGTAAGATTCCATTAATTGTTATAATTTGACATTTTTGTAATTGCAGTGATTTAGGCAAAAATGATCATGCTACTTTATCGCATTCATACATTTTTGCTAGTTTTTATAATCATTCCTAGATGGTAGAGCATGCTCATTTGATTTTGAAATTGTCCTCGTTGAACTGCAAATGGTGTCTTAAATTGTCAGAAATCTTCGAAATCTAAATCTAAATTTAATCTTCGAAATTGCTGCCTTACAGAAAGTTGCGTCAAGTGTTCCATGGCGCGCGCCATTTGAAGGGCAAACCAAAGCAGATCACTCGTCGTTAGCAGGCCTTCAGATCGCCGCACTTCGAACTGTGAATCCCAAGTGATGTCTTGCATACTCTGTAACGCCACTTGTATAAATTGCCTAATTCTGGCCTCAATCATGTTTGCCAGTTGCATAATTTCCCGCTTGCTATAAAATACCTTATACACGCATTCTCTGCCGCGAACCACATAGCCTGAGCTGTCTTCTGTGACGATTTCGTTCATGAACAAGCCGAGGTCCATTTTATTTTGCAGAAATGTGTCCAAACTACCGTACTCGCAGTACTCTGTGACTAAGCAATAGTCATCTCTGCTCGTCGTAATCGCACCTAAAAAACGCAAAAGTGACCGAGTTGTTTCTAAATATTTGATAACTAACATAATGGATTATACCCTGCCATTAATATCATATTTTTGACAGGTACAAGCTTCATGACCGTTAATATTAAAATTTCTAATTCAAAAATTTTCATTCAATCTGCCAAATTCGTGGCTAAAGCGTCAAACCTATCATCTCTAAATATTTATCCCACTTAGAATTCGGCTGTTAGAAAAAAATGGGAGCTCTAACCGAAGGAGTGATTTCAGACTGATTCTTATGCGTATTTCAGTTCAAAACAGTCATCAATTTATTTACCTAGTAAGGCTCATGTTCACAAGCGTAGGAGAAAATTTCCCAGACATCCCAACCGGCTTGGAGTTTATTAGTATGAGACATTTTGGGGGTGTAGATCACAAATATCGCAAACTCTCTCTATGAGTGAAACAATCCCATGAAAATCACTGTTACGAGGCATACACACGCAATAGAAACTAACCCATTAAACGAACAACGTTTGAATGAACGCCTATATGCGCCATGATTTTCAGCTCGTCTCGTAGCGCATCCCTTTCCATTTGCCATATTTTGTTACATTCTTCTGGACTTTTCGCTTCCATTTGTTGAATATTGGCGAGCTGTTTCGTTTTCTTCACCGCTACCGGTATACTGGCGCCATTCATTTTCAAGATTCCCATATACACATCACCATAGTGACCGCTGCCGAGGGTCTGAAATATGCCAGTTTTCCCAACAAGTCAAATCAGCTTCACAATACATAATTGGAAGTAAGAGAATGCAGGAGGAGACTGAACAATTCTCCTATAACTGAAAAAGGAATCTCTAGTCCTTCATAGCGGAAACGACTTTATCGGATATTATTTTCAGGTACATGTGACAAGCTCCTTAGTGATAAGTTTCGCCCATTACCTGGAGGATTTTTAAATCTGCAGGGTCCAGCTCGTACTTTTCGTCGTAGACAAGATAATCAAGCTGTTCTTGTATAGGATCGGCATACATTATTGAATCAGAATAGGCTTCTTCCATGGTTAAACCAACACATTAGGTACTTGAAATTTGCGGTGTAGCGGCCAAAAGTTTTCGATCCGGCACAGAGAACAAACCAAATTTTCGGCAGTCAATGCGAGTCCAGATGATGGCAGTTTCGATGATCAACTCGTGATTACCTCTAAATGGGCTATGTTTAGTACACGCGCACGTTTCTGTTCCGTTCATTCCATGATGGTAGACCATTCCCCTGCGTAGAGACATGAGAAATTATTCGACGCGTCGTAACAACCGGTTTTCGATTTGCCGCGGCCAGAAACGCCGTAGAACAACGTTGATGCAGTTCAATCAGCCAAATATAGAAGCGACAAATAATAATCCTTCTGAAACCTGTTACTAACTTTTACTGGGAAATTCTTGCAGCTATTATGGTCAAAATTTCTTCGTCAGTAACAAGAAAATAATGTTTGGTCTCGCAGCGATTAACATTT
>NIUQ01002084.1:0-24723 GCA_002796945.1 Plectus sambesii
ATATTCTCTATATTGCATTGTAGTTGTTCTGATCTCTGATCGACAAATTTTATTACAGAAAGCAAGAAACTTCAACTTGCGTCATGCCTCGAAATCAAACGAACCTTGTATCAAATATCGATAATTGTACATCATATTTACACAAAAAACATATGTAACAGTCAAAAAGCAAATATAGTTTCAAAATTTGATAACTAGTTGCACTATATAAGAGAAAAATAAGATGAAAAGATAAATATTCTTAAATATATTTGCACATTGTCACGATGTAGATTGAGCAACACCGGAATACATTATTTAACGAAATCGCTTCATTGGTTACTGTAACACAAAGTCAATCACATGAAAACATTTTCATTTCGCCGGTGTCCGTTGAGAAAGAGGTTGACGGTCAGTCTGCCATTTTCCGTTTTCAGGGCAATTTTTTCCGCGTCGTGCTCGATCATTTGCCAATGAGGCGCTGTGCGAAGCCGCTCGACTTCGGGCGGGTAATTCATATCGTCCGGCAATTCGTAAGGGAACGATGGCAAATCGCCAAGAGTGACGTCATACAGAGTCAGAGTTCCACGGCTGTCGGCGTTCATCCGATCTTCGAAATATTCGATTTGCCGCGCTACCGTACGTAGATCGTCGCTCCCTTTGGCTACGGCGAGTGTGAGATTGAAGACAGCCAAGCGCGGGAAAAATTTGAATATATCGCCGATGTTGCTCTTAGCGTATGGAGGTAGAAGTGAGGCGGGTACAATGTAACGGTCCCATGCAGGCCATTGAAATGGCGCGTCGATTGTTAGATGGCCTAAAAAGGGTTATATTATAGGACTGATATAAAGTGATTATAATTTATACTTTTATAACTGTTACGAATGTTTGTATTTAGCGATGCGCGATAAATTCACGCCTATAATAACTACTCCTTCATAGGATATTGATTTTGCGTTGCTGCGCAATCAAAACATTGATCTACATTTTCAAGTAAGTTCGAAAACTGAAATTGCGAAGGAGATATTTGTTATTTAGCGAGCTGAATATGAAGTGGAAGAAAAAATCCGAGTTATGAAAGCAAAACAAAGTATTTCCTTACCGATGGATTCGAAAGCAAGTGCATCCTGAGACAAAAAGAGTGGATCGTGTAGGACCTGAAGGAAGGTCCAAACATCGGCTTTAACGTCGAAGGTGATATGCAGATGACGGACGAGCGACTTGGCGAGGAACTGGCGAAACTGAGCGCCGAATTCCGGTATGTGCGGTAAAAAGGAGCGGTTGAAGTGGAGATGCCGGCAAGTGGTGTTCGACTCGATCAAACTCTCTATCGTCCCGTTGAGATCATGGTGGCGGAAAATTGGGCTCGGTCTGAAATATGCTCCACTCTTTCTTATTGTCAATCATAAGTCATTATCACATTTACAGATGATACATTTTCTTCGAAAATTTTTTCGGACATGTTTCGGCGGACCGAGACACAAAGATGCGANCTTTCTAGATAGCGTTTCAACACCCCATACACCCCTGCGCTGGATACTGTAAAAAGTCTACGCATGCGCGTGTGGCATGCTGTAACTCAATCTGGAAAGCGAGGTGTACCGTTCTCATACGACGGAAGAGTGTCGAGAACACGATAAGTCACTTACTTGTCAGCAGGACGTCGAGAGATCGGTCGTACATTTTGGCATTCCTTCCGTTGAACGGACAAAGTTCGAGAGAGGAGATGCGTCGACAGCGCGAAAGCAAAAAGTACAGCCGGCGAGTAAGGTCGCTCCCTCTTAGGCCGATACCGTTCAGCGCCACCTTCTTCGAATTCTTGTGAATCGTCAGCCGTTTTGTCACCCCGATTCGAGCTCCCATCGTTCGGATGTGACGGTTGACAAGCTGAAATGATTGTACGGTATTTGCTTTCTCGAGCATCAGCCTCTATTATTAGGGTTATTTTTGCGCTGCTAAGACAGCACTTCAAGGTAACTCACAAGATATCAATACTAGGGTTACGAGAATTTGTGGTTTCAAAGGTTTGTCGAAAATGACGTAGCTCTTAAACGCGAGCTGTTGCACACGCTGCGATAAGGCTCAAAGGAAACCTTTTCGTCTAGCTTTCAAATTCGCTTGCTTCGCCACATTTTGAAACTTATCAACGTTACTATCTTTTCGTAGTCCCACGAGATTTATATTTTAGGAGACCAAATTCGAATATGATCTTGATGAACTTTTTACATATCAGCATGTTCGGCAGGTGCAAGAGTTACTATGAATAGAGTAGCAAAGGATTAGAGAGATTTCATATTGAGTAAGAAGGAAAAACAAATTAGTCAGGTGAGACTCGAACTAATGACCGTTAGTTTACGCTCCTCTCTCTAAGCTCGCTTAGCCGCATGATCGGTAATTAATTCAATCCCCTTTCGATGCTACATCAATCTTCACCTATTCCATTTGGATCAAATATCAAGTTCGGCCCTGAATGAACGCCGCTCGCTTTATGAACTCTAGGTCTTGCCAAAACTTATAAGCGCTTGTTTTTGTGTAAATATAATTAAATTTGCCAGCTTTCGCAGCTGCATCAGATCCTAATCATCCGATCGTATTTTACTAACCGACATTGTGGATTTCCACAAGACATACTGATGAATACCGAAGTCAGTGAGTTAGACTTGTAAAGGTTGTTTGCAAAGGGATACAGGGGCTGCTAACTACGCCTATTCTGGTCATTACTTCAAATAAAATTTCAAAATATTCAATACTCATCATTGCGTCGGCAATATGTTGACTGTAGCACCAAAGTAGTGCTGAATTTGGCTCTTTGACAACAAAACAACAGACAGGAGAGCAGGCTCTCCAGAGCGAAGCAGAAGTTACAAAAGAAACGCGTACGTAGCAGAGACGGGGGAGGAAAACAAAGTGCGAATTGGATGAATGCCAGACACGAGGTGGGGGAGTGGCGGGGGGTATTGGGCGCAGATGATATCATATCCGCCCGCGTGTGCTGGTACGAAAAGCCGCCTTGACAGTTGCTTTGGAGAGAAGCGCCACAAAGATGGAGATGGTGCGAAAAAGCGGAGGAGGCATAAATTGACATGGAGAGAAAAGGAAAACCGGGCAACGTTTTATAGGTCGCACTACTAATGCATCAGTACCAAATTGTTTATGCCAGTACGCTATAATAATTTCATTACCTTTACATTAATTTTTATCAGTACTGATACTGTCATAGGGAAATAACATTTCGGTACCGACGCATCGTAGTTGGTTAGCAATTTTTTTTCCGATTAAAACTCCTAGGCTGGCAAATTATTTTATCAGTTATCGTCTTCCTTTACCTTCGAATAAAAACAACGATGATTTACTTTGGAAATAATGATTATCGGAATGGATAGCCTACACTGGCACGATTAAAAGCAAAAAAATGATGGAGAAATCTGGAGAATGGAATTTTATAAGAATAACGGGGAGTCTAATTAGAAAGACTCAATGCCATACTCTTACAGCCGCATAATCGTTGAGGCCAGTAAGGCTAAGATCTCGGGCGCCGCCCCGCCTCGAAGGCCGAACAGGGATTGCACTCGACAGCGATCCGATAAAAGATTATTATTGCTTGTGCAGTTCAGATCTGATCAGCTTTGCTTTTGCATCTAAAAATCTTGCCTACACCCCTCTTTAAAACGAAATTATTGCCATTAGAGTCGTCTTTATTATAGGTATGCGGTTGAGCAGGGCCTTTCGCGCAGCTCTAAAGGTACCTTTGTACTCTGTCAATGGGAATAAAAATTTGTTGCAATAGAAATTAACAATCTGGATGCGTGGCATGTCCCGCATATCTCAGCGCTTTGACAAATGCTTCATTCTGTAGGCTGCATTTTGTCGGCTATATTGCTATTTGATTAATTGAGTGCCACGGATAATGGGGTAAAAATCGATGGTTGCAATTGGATTTGTTAGAGCCCACAAAAAACAATCTATTTTAAGTGCGAGCGCAAAACGTTCGCTGGGTTTTTCCAAGTTTAATTTGCCAGCAGTCTGAATTTGACAAAGTGCAGAGCAATGCAGAATATTTCGTCGTCAAAGAATAGGCGTCGCATTGTTGATAATGAGACTTTCCCTTGCAGAGAAAGGCTTGCTATCCGCAATTGTCGTTAATTAAAAGAGCGCTCTATGTGAATCTTATGTTTAATTTTAATGACTAGCAGAGCTCTGACAAAAGCTTTGTAAAGGCGAAGATATGCATGCTCAAATAAATGTAGGAAACATAATGAATGCCAGTTAAAACTCTTTTGTCGCACGTGAACTGATATAGAAACGTTGTTTCAAAACTTTCGCCTCCTTAGCGCACGCTTCTTATATTGATATCTTGATTAAAGAATAACTACAAACGCTATCGGTCAAACTGATCGCATTTACTCTTTGATTTTTTGTTCCGTGCAATTCCAGTGACAAGAGCCTAGACACCGAGCATTGATTCAAATATTGATTTTTAGACGCAGAGGAGTTGCTTGATGTAGGTAGTAGCTCTAATTATTGTTAGTAAAACACGACTTCATTTGTGGACTTTTGTCGAAAATGTGTATATGTTCAGCCATCAGTAAACAAAGAATTGATGTTGACCACGAAGTCAAATATAATTTTGCACTAAGTGAAAGCCGTTTCATAGGCGATCGTCAAAATAGAACAGCGCATAGACTGATTTGAATAATCGCAGAGTTAGTCCCTTAGAAACGTGAATATAAACGCTATTCTTGGATAAGTATCACAATAGAAAATGATGAATGGGCCAGTTGGTGCGCGCGTCTTCTTAATACCGAGAAGCATCTGTCGGAGGAGAAAAACTTGTGTGACTTGTGTAACAGTAAACAAAAGTCATTTGCAGACTGGCACAAACTCCCGTGTCTGCTTGGCACGCATTCAATGGTTCCCTCGCGTCGGGTCATCCTCCTATCCTTCTGTTCGTCACGAGAATCGTTTAGGTTTTGGAGAGTAAAACTGATCCGATAAATCTCCCCAGAGTATGCAGCTGACGTCAATATTGTTAGTCTATTACGCGCTGTTGTTTTTAACGGCTTCTGCAAAACACGTGGCGCGTTCTCTTTGCCAGGCGACGACGCGGTCGCACAGTTGAGGACTGTTTTGAACGCTTCATAGCGCAGCAAACCCTCTTCAACGCGATACGATAACAAACAGAGAGCCCTCGTCGTGTACGACTCGCAGAAGACATATTACTACGTTGATGGGATGCGTCATGCTTACAAGTGATGCCGTTGGCTCAAGAAGAAGACTCTTAGTGGAGGCCTATCCGATGCAATAAATAACGAAGCAGAGCAACGTATACTTGCAATAAAAGAGCGCTCGAAGTAGAAAAACGCTTCGATCAAAAGCGGACTGTGCGCGCATTGTCATTCAGTGCTTTCTCGCTGCGCAACTCAAGTGGACTTGTTTATCTAGCGTAAGTAGATGAAGCTGGTTAGATTAAGAAAACACGTTATTAGCAAAAGTTGCACTGACTTAAGAGAACAGCACAAGTGTCTACAGCTTCTGTCCTGCATTTTGGTCAGCTCAGAGAGAAATCTGCTGATAATGTCATTCTACTGGAATAAGAATTGCGCCGTCAGTAGATGCCCGCGGGGAGAAAATTAACTGAAAAGTCTATCACAACACAAAGCACTGCGGTTATTATTTTTGTGACACTGGCGATCGTGACGTCAACACCTTTTATGAGGCATGTGGCGCTAATCAAAATTAAATCGCTCAAAATAGCATACCTGCGTATCGAGAATTCGTTTGAGGCCCTTATGGCGATCTCTCCTGGCGGCACTGAGAATAGTAATGATGACATCGTCCTTGAGTGGCTCTATATCTTCGAATTGCGGACGTTTAATAGGTGGCGGGGATAAGGTAATAGGCTTGATCGTCGAGCCATCGAAGGAGCAGGAAATTTCACGGTCTCTCTTGATCGAGTAGCGCGTAAGAAGAGCGCTTTTCATTCTGAAATTGGTTTTTGCAATGTCAACAGAGGGACATTATCGAAGCAGTTGCGCGCATATGGATAGCAAAAGATCAAAGAATTGAAGAGGTCACACAGATAGCGAGTAAATGTTCAAAAGAGCCCCGGTAACATGATGAAAAAGTGACGAATATTCTGCTGAAACAGGAACACTAATTCTCAGTATTATCTATAAGTTTTCTCAGAACGCCGAGATCTAATCACAGTCTTTATGCTGTGGCGATAGATAAAGACGTAGAATTTGTCGGTAAATCGCCGGCAATATTCCTTTAAAGTCATTATTATACGTGTTAAAAATAACTATTCAAGGTTTAACTAGAAACAAGAGCAGAAATAACTTGATGAATGTGGTCTATTAAATGTTCAAGATTGCTTCGATAAGATCTCTCTCGATAACACCCTCGATAACACCCTGTATGAGCAATTAACTTAAAATGTCAAACCGATGAAATATATACCAACGAGCAGAGCAATAATAGCAACGAGAACGGAACTAGAGAAGAGAGGAAAGTTCATATATGTAATAAAGATGAATGACACTAACGTATATGGCCGCGCCAGTCGGTAAACAGGTATCTCGATGAAAATGTTAAAATATCTGCATTTTCTCAGTTTCTCTTCGCACGCGCCCATAGAGAATAGATTTGACACAGATAACTAGCTTTATTTGCGCTGAATACACGAAGATTGTATTTTCTAAGGAAAGGAAGCATATTGCTAACGAAAGAATAACCTATTTTGACTAATGGACCGAATGAGGAAGATTATATGCACTTTTTGCGCCTAATTTAACTTTGCGCCGGATCGAACAAAACGATCTCTCTGATAAACAACAGAAATAACGAGAATAATTTTAGCTTTATTAATCTCAGTTGATGAGGAAATGGGGTCTCGAGGCGCATTTCACGTTGCCTAGATACAAAGATTTACATAAAGAACAATCCAAAATGTAAAAATACTTGGCTGTTAATCATAGCCTATACACTATGCTAAAATGAAACTTTGCTTCTGCACATTGTACCCTTTACTAGTATCAACTTGCTGACGTTGAAAAAAGGTAAACGCACGTTTATCACTTCGATCTCTTGATCGGTCTCTCTCTACAGAGACACAGCGACACTATTACAACATGGCGACATAAACAAGACCCGCTCGCGCGCGCACTAATGCATTCCTTTTCGATGATTTTTGACTAACTACTAGTTCTCATTCAATCATTCAGTCGTACATAAAACTGAAAAAAGAGACAACCTACTGAATTTTAGATGAGATTGTAAATTTGCGTGGAAGAATATATGTTTTGGTGAACGGATAGAGGAAGAGAGCTCGTGTCGCGTATCCCGTGCACATTGCATATCGCTCTCCTACCAAACGATCGTTATGTGAGATTAAAACGACTAAATATTGTGTTCCTCAACACTAGTAAGGACATAATAGCGAACAATTCAGCAAACGCGAAGCTCTCGGTCTGTATCATCAAGAAGTAATTGCATCGCCCCTCGCCGCAGCGCTTATAATAGGCTACGCTGACGAACGCGCGCGCACGTTCAATCATTTCATATTACATAGATCAATATTCCGCTTTACATAGGATCAAACAGAAGAGTTACTGCAACGTGAACAAATTGCATAGATAAGAAGTGGCTTTTGATAAATTGCACTTAGTCCGTCACAGAGCATGTTTCTCCTTCCAAGTGCGTTCCTACTTTCCCGTTCAAATGGGCCTCTGCGAGGTAAACAGATGGATTCAGTAATAGTTAAACTAAGCAGTCGTTAAAGTATTACTGCCGGCTGCAGGACCGATTTACATGGTAATGAGGCACTTACATAAACAAACTTTACGCGTGTCTGCCGCCTGCACCGAGCGCTCGCATATACACTGGAGTGACATTTATATATTTTGGCAAGAGTTTCTTATAAAAGTTTTACGGCTGCTTTNTTTACGCGTGTCTGCCGCCTGCACCGAGCGCTCGTATATACACTGGAGTGACATTTATATATTTTGGCAAGAGTTTCTTATAAAAGTTTTACGGCTGCTCTAGTTATATAGCCAAAGTACAGCTCGAGTAGTGAACGCTGCTCACTTTCTTCAATATTGAGATTACTTTATAAAGAACTCTTTTCGGCGCATCTTTATGGACAATTTCTATTTTAATACTTGTACCATTAATATAATTAACGCGTTCTAGATCCTTCTATTTTTGCCTACTTATTGTTAAAAAAGTTCAAGTTTTGACAGATTACGCCTTAATTTGATCTTAATTGGACTTCAGTGTTATACTTTATTTGACAATTTGTCAGCAAAACAAGCTACAGCATTACAGACATGTCGAATGTGACGGGAACTCGCGAGGAGCCTAATAACATCGTCACCAAGCGACGTTGCCGCAGCTCTGAGAATCAAAATTCACATTAACCAGAGAGCGCGAGCATTAATGATGACCAGACTACGCGTCGCATTTACCAATCAAGCGATGATGTTAAGCGAATTGAATAGTTGAAGAGTTGATCCCGCGGCCAGACAATCGAACATTGCTCATTGAGGTAACAGTGGCAGCAGTATTAATTCGAGAACCATAAATGAATTTATTATACCTTCACGGAATTACTTTTTAATGCAGTTGTCTCGTGCAATGACAAGGAAATAACGCGTGTGCACGCGCGCAAAAACCACTTATGTACATCACATTGAAAAACCGGGCCAAAAACGCGCGGGACGCAAGAGAGAGAGAGAGAGAGAGATACGAGAGCACTTGAACAGAGAAAGAGAGAGCCCTTCCCGGCCGACGATTGAATCGTATGATGCGCATTAAAAGACAGCGGACACGGGCGCTGCCTCGCCCGACCGCCCGAAACGTCGCCATCGTACGCATAGACGAATTAAACATCGTTCACGTGCGCTAGTCGATGAATTTGACAACGAACAGAGAGGCGGGCGAGCGCGCGGAAAAAAGGAGAAAAAACGCGCGCGGAGAGTGGGACTGAACGGCCCGCTTGATGGACGACGGGTGCTAGTCAGAGAGTTTATGTGAGTGAGAGTATATACGAAGCGGCGCTGTGACTGAGAGACTGAGAGTGGGTCTCGAGTGAGAGAAGAAAGAGAGGGAGGTCCCTCTCGCCCGCTCCTTCTCTTTACACATTGCTGAGAGCGCGCACTGAGAGCGACGCGGGTGGAGACTGAAAGAGAGGGCCGATCGAGCCGAGTCGCCCGCCTGCGAGCCTGTCGGTCGGCCCAATACGATTGCCCCGCGAGTCGCCCAGCGCCCGTCGAGGCTACTAGCTCAGCCTGCTGATTCATTATATTACGCACAGCACTATGGCCGCATACATGCGCAGTAGTGCTCTGTTATTCTCTCCTGCGCTCTCTTCGACTCTTGGCGCATATACTTCCTTGCTGTCGTCGTTCGTTCAAGTGCCACTAGGCGAGACCCCCCACGGCCATCCCTATGTGTCCTCAACGGTTATTGCATTTAAGCGCTGTCCCATACACTACCCGCGGCAATGAAAGAAATTTAATTTGGTCCTGCTGCACTTCGTACACAGGGAAGAGAACAAATTTAGACGAGTAATGCAATATTGTTTCAGTAACAAAATCACTACGCTATTCTAGCTGTCCTTTTTCAACATGTTTCGACGAGATAAACAATTTGACGCATTACGTTTATGAAGAAATAGAATGCAAACTCCATTTACATTTTAAACGCTCGCTAAAACCGGCCGGGTAAACAAAAAAGACGGCGAGCAGTTGGAAACCAGAATTTTTGGCGGTACAATCACGATAAAACCTTTTACAAGATGAAAGGCGAGCATTTAGAAGAAGAGCTAAAAATCAATTCGAAAACTGGCACTTGAATTTTCGATTAAGACTGCTCATAAATGTAACATCTGTTCACAATGAAGACAGCACGCTCACAACACTCAGAATCAACAAAACGGTAGCTACCCATTGACCCCTCTTCAAAGCGACAAACAATTAGACTACACTTTACCTTGGTCTCTTTTAAGCGCTAAGTATCGTTTAAATATGCCATAGCCGACGGCTACAGTTCTCAGATGTTGTTTTAAACAACGTCATCCCTATCTAGATGACCTTTTCTTAAAACAGTGATGCAGAAGGGCATACAAAGTGCTCGCATATCAATAGTTCGCGTATGCTTGTAAAAACAAACTACGTCATTTTACGCGACGGCGATAGCTTTAAATATCAAGGGTCACAGCGCTCTTCAACGCGTGCCGCTGATGTTAGCACAAACTTGCGTCAACAAATCGGGCTGGCTCTTAGCCAACGATAGCTCGCAAGTTTCAGTCAGAATGTTAAAGCTCCTCGCGCGCCACCTCACTAATGACTGAGCTGTATATTAAGCTGGATGTGAGCCAAATGTATTACGAAATGACAAGATTAAGTATTAGATGGATACAATTATAGATCATTATTCCTTTCATCTGCTTTACGAACAAAGGATTGACGTCGTTATTTACATAATGACTTTAACCGGCTCACGAAAGAGCATTTTAGGCTTCTCGACTCTTAAAGAAACCTTTTAAGACTTACTCGAGTTTCATCAATCTTGTTTCATATATTGCCAAACACAGGAATGTTGCCTATTAAAATAGCAGAACTTCGATCCGTCCATTTTTCAAACAAAGCGTGCAAATATATTAAATAAATTTATCGCAAATTCTTGAAAATTTTGTAAAACTTAAAACAGTCATACTGCCTCAGACTAACTTTCCATCCTTGCACAATTATCGAACATAGTCAACTTGAGACTGAACGATTCAGTCTACAGTTCAAAAGACTCGCTCTAAGTCTCATAGTAAAGTAAAGAGGAGTTTTAATGAATTCATTCAGTAAGTAGCAATATGACTAATGAGTCAAAAGTGTTTGCTAGATGCCTCATTATTTTAGCTTCATATGGTTTCTTCTAATATCAGATGTTCACATCTGTTATTTTAACCAAATATAGTCAGGCAGTCTTACTTAGCATGTTGCTTTCTATGAACTAACGCCAACTGCCACAGTGAAACCATATCAAGTATATAGATGAGTTACTGCAACCATATTTTGATCTCATCAAAACTAGTCTTCAGGCCATTTTTTGCTACGGAAATGCACACATAAATCTTTCACTTCCTTCGTCAGCGCGTAAAAAGTAGATATCTATAGCAAATGAACCGGTAGCCTTAATTGCACTCAAGCACGTGTGCATTTAGGAACAATTGCAAGGTATCTATCCAATTTCTACGCGTGAGCGTTTGACGCAGGCTAGATCGTAACGACTTCTAACGAAAACCTGTTCATGCTTGTTTCTAGGAAAAAGCATACTTTAAAAGGTGCAGGTTAAGCCTGTGGCTAAAGTAATCGGACAGCTGTAGACTATTTCCACTTCAAAGTGGACACTCTCCGAATCACAATAAACGTTTCTCAAACCTACTGGACGACTTTTCAAATCAAACTGGATACTTTTTTGAGCATGTTTTAAAGGAAAGAGTTCAGTTTGCTTTGAAAACTGTCCAGTTTGATTGAGAAGTGACCAACTTCGATTGAAATTGGTAAACGCTACACGAAGGCTCGTAAAAAACAGTAAGAGTACGAATGCCAAATGGTCGGCACATTCTCATGAAAACTCTCAGACTCTTCTAAGTCTAAGACGTCGCGTTGTAGAGAAGAGGCTCGAGAGAAGTTGAGATCTATCCGGTTGAGTATAACACAATGATAGAACCACAACAAAATCAACTACAGAGGAGACATATGGGTTTGTTGGGCGCGATACATGCGCATTCAAAACCGGTCGGTCAATGCAAATTGAATTTTGATCTAAATATCATCCAAGTCGGCAGAGACGGACACTCTCTTTTGTGATACGAACATGTTTGTCGGTCAAAGAATTGTGCGGTCGTTCGTTTTAAGGCACATTGTTGGGAGAAAGATGCCAATAATGGGCGTCAGAACTTTATGAGTGATGCATGCCATGTACATACTTTCATACGATTCCCTTCGACCGTTTTCCAGTGAAATGAGGTCATATTGTTCTTATTGGCAAAGAAGGTCGCGCAATCAGTTAGAATAAGTGACTGGCATTTCCATAACGTTAAACTCGCCTTATTCTTAGGTTTGAAAACGACACAGAAAGTGGGCAGTTGAATAGTGTATGCCATTTTAACTTGAATACTTTATAATCAAATCAGGTACTTTGCTATATTTAAGTCTAAGAAAAGGTTGCAATTCTATTTTGAAATTGTCCGACATGACTTGGAAGATCTTCGATATGTTACAAAACGTGTCCAGCTTAGTTAGAAAAGTGGCCAATTTGGAAAATGGAAGCAGCATTTGAATCCCCAATAGAATCACACACGCCTCAAGCGTCTTGTGAGTAGAGGCTAATATTCCTCGATAACTAATAGCCATTAGCAATTTGGGCAAAGATGAACGCAGGAAAGATGCGCACTCAGACACCTGACTCGTACTTAAGACGCCGACCTGCGTCCAATTCAGACTATTGAGTAAAAACTTTGACGATATTTTTTTTGAAAAAGGTCGCCAACTCGGGTAGTGAAAGTTTTAGGGAGTACATCCGGTCGGTTATATCCTCAAAGTCCACAAACTTGAGCTGATTTCTGCTCATCGAGATACATCACTGATCGCAATCGGCGATCGGCCAAGCATAACTTTTGCGCATGAAGGCGCACAGAGTGCAATAGTTAAATCTACGGAATATCTGGCCTTTTCCTTAAAGATTGCGTAAAACAATAATTGGTGAACTGTTAAAATGAAAGCCATACTTACGAATTTGGCACAGTCTCTTTCGCAACTTGCGTCAGGTACGAGAAACAGTGATGATAGAGCAATTCGCTTTGGCTCGGGGCGAACAACATAATGAAGGCTTCTGTAATAGAAGACTCAGTTCAATAATATTTGAAGCGTAAAAGATAAGTACGGCAACTGAAAGACTAATTTTAAGCATTTTTACTATTTCTACCATTTCCATATCAATAAGCATGCTTTCCAATTTAAATAGGACGTGTTTTCAAATCGAAGAAAACAGTATTTAATGAATTAGCTTCATAAAAAGGTGTCCAATAATTTATGAAAAATGTTCTCTCTGATGTGGAATGTGTTCAGATTGAAGTGGAGATGATATAAACTGAACAACTAAAATCCTACAGCCCGCTAAGTGTACAATTCTTTATTTGACACGCGAGTAAATATTCCCTGAGTTATACAATTCTCTTGAACTCATTTCCAAGTCACGCCTCGTTCTCTATCATATTCATTGCATATCAAAGGCATTGCATAAAAGAGAGTTAAAATCCTGCCTTTCGATAATGTTAAGAGCAACGATTACTGCTCTATTTATCAAAGTTCTAGCGAAGAGTGTTATTTCTGAACTAAAATGACATTAAGCGATCCGAAGAAACACAGTGAATCAAGCTATAAAAATAAGGAGCAGCCTAGACTAAGCAGATGGATTTTCAGCAAATGCAGTATAGCAGGTTTAATTCGTTGATCACGTAGGTTATTAATTAATTTGTTAGCCATACGTCATAAACTTCTGTATGCGTGATCACCGGCAAATGTTATGTAGGGGAGCAAAGAGTGATACGCTCGATGGTCTATGGAAGCTCACGTGGGCATTAATTGAAAATGTGCACATTATTATTGGATTTTGCTCTTCAGCTCGGCCGTATCCATAGCAACGATACGAGGAAGCTTAATAAGCGAGGAATGGGCTGACGCTTAGATTTCGATTTTCAACTAATTTTGTATGTTCGCGAGAATGACGCTTGCTTCATTGATTTTCTTAAAGGCCATTCGCTTTAAATAGAAAAATTAATTTGCTCAGATAACTAAATATATGGCTAAGCCTATGAGACGGGTGGAAATTGAAAATATGAAAGACTGTTTACCAACTCTATACAAAGTTCAAAAAATTACTTTGTGTGTCAGTTCACATGTTCATATCAGTTCTAAAGCAAAATCTGAATAGAATCTTTTCTAAAGAATGTGTTCCATTAGCAGCAATGGCAGATTTTTCATGCAAAAATGAGCGTAAACCTGAAATTGCCTGTGCGGGAAAGATCAGTCACAGCTGACGAAACATTATCGAAAGATTAATATGAGCAAATTTGCAGTACCGGTACTATTTCCACGAATCTACGCTTCCATTTCAATGACCAATCAAGAAAAGGCAAAACAGTTGCCGACAACCATGTTTCAGCCTACATGACATTTTGCATTGGATAGTTGCGTCTATTTTCATAAAACCTGCTGTAGGTAAAACTATTACTCAGAATGTGCCTTTCCATTTCTGGAAAAGAGACTACGAGACATTTATTAACTAGAAAATTCGTTGGTGTTTATGGCCAAGGGCTATTTCATAAAACTATTGAAATTCCGGAACTGTAAGTGCGATGATTAGTCAGAAACCCTACGATAACCGGAAAACGACTAATCATCACGCTGCAACAGTTTCACGTAGTAGGCCTCGGTGATTTAAATACCTGAAAGGACCGTTGAGCTTAGGGATTAAACTAGTCCATAAATACTGCTAAACAGACTCACTATTCGGAAATAAGTGCGCAGTACACTCGCTGGCATTCGCCGTCATACAACTGAAAGAGAGAAAGAGAAACACAGCTAGCAGGAATTATTGTGTTCCTCTCTGAATGATTAATCGATTCTCTTTGTTTAGACAAACCTTCAGTTGCCTTTTATTAATCATGAATTTCTTTGTTTCGTCGCCAAGTTAACAGCAAGGGCGAAATTTGAAACCAGATGTTAATGAACCAGAAAAAGAGGCAAAGTTGAACCCAAAATCGTACTACCGAAGTTTTTAGTGGAGCAGTTTTGTAAAACTGGCGCTGAACCGCCAATCGACTTTCATCGTCCTTTGATGCAGCGCTATCAACGAAGAATACGACAACACAATTGTTATGGAATGATTTTATAAACAGTTTTAACGTTTCGCAGCTCTTTCGGCATTTGCACATTCGCACCTTCTGCCGCTTTCTGTTTCATATACGTTTTTTGCTTAACTGAAACTGCTTACAAGCTGGTTTCTGCACATTACGCGATGTGATGTGTTGCTGCTACTGTGCTAACAATATCGAAGGCGTATCTTAAACTTTCAACAATAAGATATTTTTGACACTCCGTCATGTCGACGTTGTCTCTCAAACGTTGCGGAAGACAGTTTATTTCGAGGTTATTTAGGCAGGATGCGTGCACATTGTTAGCTACGCTTCGCCACTACTTCTCTCCGCCCTTACGGATCACCAAAACTCTTTGATGTACGAACGCATTTTGACGAATGGCACTTGTAACGAGTAGGAGTAAGCGAACAACAATTGTTTTGGCCAATCTCGTTGTGTTTCGTTAGTTTTGCACGTCGGCGGACGTCAAAGTTTCGCAGCTCCGCAGTTTGGCACAGCATCCGCGCACAAGCCGGCCCAGCTGTTCCAAGGCGAAGCACTCCAGTCGCGATGCTTACACCACAGCGCGAATTGCGACTCGACTTAGAAGTCTGCGCACGCCACCTCTTCCGCGTCAAATGTCGCTAGCTCTCCCGCGCAGCGCCGTTGCTGCGCTTTGCGATGTACTTCTCTCTGCGACGGTGATTGCTGCTCCGCGTCCGGTGTAACTGTTCAGTTTCTATAGTAATGTGTCTCGAGTCGAAATAATCATTTGTGATTCCATAATAAAACGATTGATCCTCCCCACACCAGACATATTGGTTCCGATGGGGGCAGCTATTCATACCGCACTCTTACTATCTTTGTTCATTTATATATTCTGTCTCGCTTAGTAACCGGTAGTATTATTCTCCTGCCTTCACCTTCCTGTTTCCCCAATAGGGATACAATACGAGACTTTCGAGAAAGCAATCTCAAGCTGAATTCCGTGGAATATTGCTCTAATCAGAATTTTGCAATATCTGAATGTGGATATTCTGCCAAAGTAAAGGTAAAAGTGAAAACAGTTGATGACTATTAGTTTTTGGTGTCTTTTTATTTAGTGTTGCAGTAGATATTGTCGGTAGGGGTATCGCTTATTAATTGTAATTGCTTTGACCGGACAATGTCCGCCGGTGGCCCATTCACCGGTATAAACGATTTTCTCTGTACTAGAGTTTGCGGGAGGGGAAGAAATACTACGGGGACGGGGAACGATTTGCACGGGATTTCAAATCACGGGGACGGGGAGGGATGTGCCACGCGTGGGGATAGTCCACGGGATGAACAACGGGGAAATTACGGGGAAAAAACTCACGGGATATCCCCGTTTTCGGGACGGGGGGATTTCCCGTGCAAACCCTACTCTTTACTCTTACTTACGCGGTTTATCCTGCTGGCCAGATTTTCCAGAGATTGAATTCAAATAAAGTTATACAGCAATCTGCTTGGAATTTTACAGAAAAATATTCAGATCATATTAATTTCGGAGTTTAACAGAAAATTAGAAATGCACTTCTAATTTACTCTCTCAGTTTTCTAGTCAGATTGTGTTCTGTAAGAGTTTTACTGCATGTTGTCGGAAATTTCTTAGTGGTATTAGCGCAATTGCAAAATTAAATGAGTTGAATTTTTCCTTAACCTCGTCAGATTGGCCTATTCTCAATAGTGATTAGCTGGGCAGTTTTTTCAAGGAAGTATAATTTTGTCAACTTAGCTGTAATAACTTGTTTTAGTCAGATTTGCAGTGGCGCGAATGTCATCTTAGACTTCTGTTCGAGTTGATAAAGTGACACGCCGTAATAAAATTAATACTAAGTCATTTAGAAAGAGAGAAAATGTCGAAATCCGTCGTCTGCTGCAGCATTCTCTTCCTTTGTTGTCTATCGTCGTTCGCCGTTCTTCCGTCCGATGCGAAATGCTACAGATACTACGCAAAGTACCTTGATGACAAGCTCAATATCACCGTACGATCGCAACAGGAGTGCCACTCAGAATATTGCTGGAGAGCACATGTTAGCTTTCCTGACGGCCAACTAGAGAATGATATCGTAGAAGGAGGCTGCATCGACAACTGCGATATATTAGGTAAGCCCGAGATCGGGGGAATAATCTTTCAGGATGCCTCAGCCACTAGAATCGGTGTAAGAGCAAGACTAATCTTTTAACCTTAATGCTCACTGTCTAGAATGCAGAAATCCTTGCGTTGTATCTGATATTAAAAGCCCAAGCTTTTATGAAAAAATTTATGTGATTTGCTCTTTCTTACTGTATCAATTATTATGTCATTTTCAGTGAAGTGCATCGATTGATGCCAGAATACAGCGGCGACATTCTCTCTCACTAGGCACATACTCCCATTCATTGCCTTGTATTTATCTGATTGGGGTCGCGCTTTGCGACAAGAATTTTTTTAAGACCGCGCAAACTTAAAGGACAAAAATAACAAATCAGTTTGGGAGGAGGAAGGGGTAAATCTGCACACTGACGGCATCTTCTTATCGTTATATAACTTGGAAACAAACTCAATTAGTGAACAGTTATCATTTGAAATAGTAAATTCAAACTAACTAATACACTGCTACACGAAGGTTGAAAAACTGAGGCATAAACGCGCTTTACAGGTAGTCTGAGCAGTGTTTTCGCAGCCTCTTTCACTATTATCATTATTTTCTTGCAGGCGAGAACCACTGCACGTATGGTGACGATATCCCGGATGTGAAAGTACGCGACAGTCAAGTGTTTGGTCGAATTTCCTACTCCAAACCGAAAGCTGCCTGCTGTTGCAAAGGCGATTTATGCAATTCTGCCAGTGAAATGAAGTCTACCGGCCTGCTGGCCTTGGTTGTCATTGCGCTTTTAGGCCGATTTTTGCTCGATCATTGAATGCAAAATTCAGTTTCTGTGATGCATGGTTTTTCTTTTTTCTAAGCGCTCGGGGCTTACTTGAGGGAACTGCTGGTGCTTAGAGTTGAGAGATTGAGATTCAATCGCATGTGAATATCAGTTTTGCATACGGTAATGCGATGGCATAGGAGCAGAATTGAGACGCGAAATTTCTTGATTCTCACTATACAGCAGCTATGAAATAGGCCCCAGTACGATGATTTTTTATGCAACGAATTAATAGTAAGATGAAATAAAGGCTAACAAACGAAATTAACGAATTGTTCGTACAATCTGGAAGTTTAGCTCACATTACGACGAGTTTGACAGAGTCACCTTCTTTCATAGCCAAACAGTAATTTTTAACTGCAGAGTTCATGTTCTGATTTTGTTTCGTCCGAAAATATGCAAACATAAAACATAATGAGCAGTGGGTGTTTAGGTTTTTAAAATGTATTACGACTCTCAAATTTTAACTTGCCGCGTCTAGAGGATACAGCAAGGACATCGTTTTGACACTTTTTTCTTGATGTCTTGCACGCTTGTTGATATACTTCCGATCACTCGCGACGCAGGCTATAAGCGAATGTACAAATGTGTAATAGTTTAGCTAACAATTACAAAAGTTGCTATAGACCATTATTCTTGTTGCTCTCACAGCATAATACAAAATAGACGGCCAGTTAGCTATGGATAGCAATTTTCAAGTGGGGCGCTAGACGCTGCATTGGAAATGTTTTGTACTATATTAATTTGCGCTATGTTGCTCGTGAGCATGTGAGAACTATTCGCAAAGATGTATGAGAAAGTGCAGCAATTGTATTTTGATATAATTGATTGCCAATGCATATTTGTGTGAGCATAAACTGTTCATTTAAGAAAACTTGATTTGGTTATCTACCATTGTTGTCAGCAGCCGTCTGGTTCCATTGATTTGTTGCATACGCCAGCACTAGCGGTCGAAAAAAGCCGGAATTTAACCAGTATTTCATATCTGAACAAGATGCTGGTTAATATAGAACAACTGGTTTGATGAAAATGGGCAGTTTCGACTTTCGAGTTTACTAATCTTGAAGACGTGACGGAAATTCCGAAGCGCAACTCACTTTCATTTACTTCACCTTTGAGTGGCAGTTATTTCTTCGACTGTCGAAAGCAGCGAGTTTTACGAAATTCCTCCAACTCTATACCAGAGAAAAAAGAGATGATCGCTAACAGCAGTTTTTACTTAATGCTGGTAAGTCGCATAATTTTCTGAGAGATAAATTTCTTTCAGAAATTATATTTTATTGGTAGTGCAATTTCAGATATTCATTTTGATCATCTGCTGCGCTGAGCTATCGTTCGCCGATCCTGCTGGTCCTAGGCCAGGTGATTCTTCTGCTATTTTTAAACATAAAAATTTGCAGGGCGCCTCTTTGATTGGTTTCAAAAGTAAATTAATCATCAATTCATTAACAGTGTCAAAAAAAACAAAGTTCTACTTTCGAAAAGATGAAAGCCACTAAAATTGAGAGGATTGGAATTTTAATAAGTGCATGTAAAAGTTTGCATAAGTCATTTCATTACCATTGCAGGTATTACATAAGTGTGCCCTCATCTAAGGAGTTTTCTTGATAATAAAACCCCTTAATGTGTTCCCTCATAAGCTATGAAAATTGTTTCTAATAATAAAGGCATCTGTAAGCAACGGTTGTTCGAAAAAGACGTTAATGTAAGCTTATCTTTGCATTTCAATGTGGCAGTCTAAAATCTTCAGTTTAGCGGTCAAAAAGACCTCGGAGGGTGGGTTGTTTTCGCGAAAACCCGATACTGCCAATATCCATAGTAACAAAAGCAATTTTTTAGTGCGATGTACAGAACGTACCTGTCAATCTGTGGGTGAACGATGCATCGAGAAGCCCAAGCCAAACTGTCACAAGCCTCCTTGCGATCCTATTATGATGTGCATCGCTCTTCCCGGAGTTCATTTTGATTATGCCTAGTGTTTTAGAATATTGTATAAAATATTGGCGCTTAGGTTTTTAACTCATTACAAGTTGGCACTTTTAAAGCTATGTAGCGCGCACGTCAAAGCTGTCAAGAAATAATAATGGTCTAAGCGGGTTTCATTAAGCTAAAGCATGAAGACAAACATCAAAAAGCATAAGGCAAAAAGTAACAGAGATATCTCTTACATAACATACAATTCGAACTTAGGGTATTTGACTTTTTGTGTGTGCTAACACATATTAGACTCGATATGCGTCTTCTTATGCAAAATGGCATTTAATCAAATTTTTTTATCGTCTACTAATGATTTATCGTTTTGTCTTAGGCTGATATGACCGTTTTATGGCCTTAATGACGCGAAATATTAACATTTTTTCAATATGAGTATATTCAATATATTGCCATAAAATTGTGAACGCAACAAGCGTGTTTCCGTTTTGCTGACTAAGAAACTGCGAGCATCCTGCTCTTTCAATCAAGGAGTCAGTTTTTCTCAATTTCCAATCATACCAATAAATTCTGACAATTTACCCCACCATTACTCGCTTTGTGTTCACGCCCAGAGGCCAGTGGGATGCTGGTCGTATCATGCTTTATTTTATTGAACAGCAAATGCTACTGAAAATTGTGAGACAGCTATTCATTCATACGGTTGCTACGAATATTTGACCATCGTTAATAATCTGCGTCAGCGCGTTTTCTTAAGTAGAACACAAAATCTATAGAAAATTTGTTGTCGGTTTCAGCACCTTCGAATCTGACCAGTCGAGTAGTGCTGGCTTCTAAAAGAGAGTATTATCATTGTAACTGCTTAAAGAATATGTGGTAATTACTTTCGATAAGCCATTGTCGATGTGGCATCACAGAAGTCATGACGTCGACTTCACCAACCGTCAGATTAAGCAATGCGGAATTGTAAGACCACGAACCGAGCTGAAAAGCGCTCTAATTTCATTCAGCAGTAACTTGCGCCGTTTTCATACAGTCGCCACTGATATTATCCTATTTCATTAAAGCTCAGTCACTTCAATCTCTGATAACTTGATTAAGTCTCGTTCATGTGAGTTTTTTAGAATCTTGAATGACCTCACTGATCTCCTTTGAATTCTGCAACCAGAGTGCCTCTTATACGAGCAAAAAGCGCAAATAATAATCGATGCACACATTCTTTAAGTGCAGTTTATTCTATAATTTCAGATGCCTGTCGATTCTCCAATTCTGCCATACCAATTTTATGTCGAACAACAATATGCCCTCCATATTTGATCAAGTTAATATCGCCAAGTCTTACCTTAACTGTGCATCGTACTTCCGTTTCTATGTGCTCAAAAACGCAATCGCTTTTCCAAGTCAATTGGTCGACCAGCTTGACAGTTCCATCAAATTTTACCACAGCTCTGCTCATCATTGAACTATCAATGACTTGCTCGGCTCTGGAAATATACCAGCATAGTTTAAAAACTAGACTTTCAAACTGAGCAGAACATTCATTATTAAATGCCAAGAGAGCATTTTCTACAGTGCTTAGAAATCAGTATCAATAGCTAAATTTCTCGTGAGAAAGTTGCATTAGTAGGATCTCGTTACACTTGACTGATAATAACCCCCTAAGTGCAGTGTTAAAACATTGTAAGTTTGAGTCGCTTGAATTAGATTGAGAATGCAAACCCGTTGAGTATAGTGATATCTGGAGTAAAGATTTGATGACGAGGCAAGAAAATTTCTTTAATGCCAGCATAATCTTCTGGTTTCCAAGTTAACTGCGAGTCCTTCCATCGCTAAAAAATTAGAACAGGTCGCATTTTTCGTTAAACTGAGCACAAAAGCAAATTTCAAGTACTTGTTATTTACACCATAGGTTTTTGAAAAAGGGATCGATATTCTTTCCCCGCAGCGTCTAGCAACTTTACTGCACTATCAACTCATATTAAAGCACTAATTAAGGTCGCGCGGGTGCGACTTAAAAATTATTAACGACTTAAAAAGCGAGCTTTTACAAAAGGAAAAGATCACTTAAATATTGTACTATGCTGCACTCCTATTCAGTGTCCCCATGTCACTATCTACTCCACCAAGAACCTTCATAGCCATCTTCCAACCTGTGTCAGCCATACGTTCATCGTCAGGCTGTTCGATCGATAACTCAAGTTAATTATTCGACGAACAGTTAGGCCAAGCTCAACGTTCAGCGTCGCGTTTGATTCTTCAACCGGTCGAACACGATGATCGTAATAATTCTGCTTAAGAAGGTTGAATAACAGTCGCGCTTCGACACGAGAGGCAAAAATGGTTCGAATTAGGACGATTAAGATAAGATGGATGCAATAAAAGAACGCCACCATTGTTGGGCACGATACGACTGAGCGTGTTGTTGAAAGTGTTGACAGAGCTTAAGTTCTAAACAACGTTTTCCTCCCCAAAACTTTTTTCTTTCAACTGGTCGACGCGCTTTTTTCATCTCGCGGCACCTTTAAAGCTTTGATGTAAAGCAACGCCTGCCTGGCATCTGCTGTACCACACTTTTGCTGCCAATCGGTGTGATGTATTACTCTGCACATTTTCGCCCATTTTTTCTCCGCTGAACTTCTGTTCTTCACATTTGTGCGTTCTTTCGTGTATACTGCTTGCAGTGTGCACGAATTAAGACATTCCTAATTCATAATGACGCTGCATTATTGCGCGCTACGATAATGATACCCATGTGTGTCAAAATAGCCTTGAAAGACGGTTTGCATTTAAAGAGTCAGTGATAGCGTTTTTGAGTTTAGCTTACTGTCCAGAAAAAAGAGCACTCGTTGAGCATTTGAATAACGTCACTTGAGAACCCTAATCCATCATTTTATTGAGGAGGTCCATGTGCGCGCAGACTCTATAATTGCTGACGCTTCGTTCATACGTCCGAACGAGCGTCGGATCGTCTTTGGTTCAGACGTTCGCAATTCAGGTGCGCAGTGAAGTGGTACAGTGTGCGCTTACCGTTTCGTACTCCAAAATTTGTGAACGCTAGTGCTGTTTGCTCAACTGCAGAGAAGTTTTTGCACGTTGGAAAATAAAGTGAAGAAACAAACGGCTGCACAAATTCCATAGGACATGACTGCACACTAATAAACCATTTTAACTTTAAGAAGGATTTTTTGCTTGTCAAACCAGTACGGAAAATGTTCATTTCGCTTTGGAAAGCGCCCGCTTTAAAGTGGAAAGTGCTTTTTTAAAAGTGAAAATGGTATTAAATACGGTTATCACTTTCTAAGCAGTTTCGCTCGCTGATGCAGTGATATTTGACGGCTCGATCAGCCCGGCGACCGGCGCGCAATGTTCGTCGTCGGCATCTTTACAATAGCAGACATACGTAGAATGTCCCGTGTTGTAGCACATTTTCCCCAACACTCCAGCTTCCGTGCACAGGTTTTTGTTATAGACGCAGGCGAACTGGGCCCTTCGTTCGTACGTGCCGCCTGTAATCGATGAAATTCATGAGCTGATTAACTGCTATGATACATTTGCGCAAATATAAGGCGGCGCGATTTAGCTTCATGGGGCGGTGCGGTACATGCACTTGACAAGAATCTATCACATGGTTCTTGGTAATTATATGGACTGTCGCCAGCACTGCCACATATGAAAAATAAACCAACCTTTGAGTTTGAGCAAGATTTAGAGAAGTTTTAAAGTTTATATAGGTATACTTTATATATGAAATGCGGCGAATTACATGCAATCGAATCACTGAAACGCATCTGCTTAATTACCAAAATTGTGATGCTACTCACTGCATACAGATCCAACTAACCTTTTTGATATTTAAAGCAGCAGACGGCGTCTCCGTCGCTGCATTCCCTCCTTTCGGCGCCTTCATCGTCCCAACCTTGGTAACATTGCAGACTGGCAGTCGCGACAATAAGGGAACAGAAAATCAAAATTTTCATCATCGTTCTCTGATATCGTAGATCAGTTTAGCCTGCAGTAACAGAGATAGTAATTCTGTTATGGCCTATTCAAGCAAAGACATTGCTCAAAGAAAGAATATGAGCGATCAGAGAATACGTAGTGTCATTCAAGAACAATAAATTAGTAGGCATATTCATGTGAGCACAAAGTATTTGTGGACAATTGCAACAGTTTACGAAACGGGCACCTGTTTGAGGGGAGTTCATGATTATGTCGAAATTTCCCCGCCTTTCTCCCCGTCTACCCAAAGGTGTCTCATATCAGTCACAGGCGCAGTCAAACTGAACGCACGTTTTAAACTCTATTGTCCAAACTTAAGCTATCCCAATTATTTATTAGTAATAAGGAGGTATTAGCCTAATCCAATTTACAAAGCAATCAGCTCGCAATGAACTCGGCGCGCCTATCTAACAACTCTTTACCTATGGAAGCAATATTTGAATAGCCGTCGCTCAGATTCATCTCGAATGTTATTCAATTTCGCCATTTCATTCAGTATCTATTACTAATTCCCAGTGACCAACACAAATCCCACGGTAAGCATTCCTTGAATCATGCGATGAAATTCATTCTTTTATTTTGAAATGCTATATGCTGCTGTGTGCCCAATCTTATGTGTGTACAGCAGTGTTTATCCTTTATATACCATTTCCATTATAATTCGAGGGCTTGCCACTTCAAAGAGGACACTTTTCAATTGGCTGAACTTCTAGAATCTGTTCTGTTTTACTTGAATAATGTCTTTATTAAAGCGTTAATGGTAAATGTTTAACAAAAAATTGCCAATAGTCTCAACAATACTCACAACGACATACAATTTCGTCAAAAATCAAAAACTCAACGACTACGGAAGCTATTGGAAATAACAAATATCATGATATAAGGCAGTACAGCGCCATGCAAATCATTTGCTTGATAGAGCTCAATCAACTGACGTCAGATGTACCATTTATATGGGCCTTATG
>NIUQ01002085.1:0-24615 GCA_002796945.1 Plectus sambesii
CCGACGTTGGCAGCAAGACGAAGATGCTCAGCGGTGCCTCATTTATTTATGCGCACACTTAGTCAGCCGATGCAGGGGAACAGAAAAATGATTGAATGGTTTGAGTTCTTCCCATGCGTAGAGTACTTTAAGTTTATCTAAGCGATCATAGCGTTACTTGCTGAGAAGGGTAAAATTGTTACCTTTATTAGGACTGTCAAAGTTACTTTCGAAATCTTAACCTTTCATCCCCCTCTTGTAATAACAAGCCTAATAAGTTTAGATCGACGGTCGGTTGAAAGGTGGCCCGCTCGATCGAGCATTCGACTCGTATTGATTAATTGTATTTCATATGGAGCATAGAGTAACTCTAAACTAATTCTTACCGATATTGAACGATTGAATATAATGTCAACCAAGTGAGCTCACTCAGTCTGCAAGCGTTCATTCGAACAATTAGCTTGAACGTCTGCTATTGACCTTGTACGTTTTTAGCTCTGATGCAAAGAAGCTGCAGTCCGGCGCAGATTAATATGGTAGTGACTACTCACGGTCACCCTGACCATTTCGGCCAAGTCAGTCTCTTTCCCAACGCACGTCACTTTTTCGACGCGTTCGAGATAACTGGCAACACTTTCATCCCCAACGGATTAAACGACGTACGTTGCTCTACGATTTGATAAACATATAATCGGCAGTAACTATCTGCATAGGATATCTTTAGTGCTCTGATTGTGCCCGCAGAAAATGAGATCTTTGTGGACAAATAGCAAGCGATCCAAAATATAAATTCCGAGACATTACCTCAAAAATTTGAATTTTGAAGTGTAAGATCACTTCTAAGCCAAGTCTCGAATCAATGACATCAAATTGAGGCGAAGAGATGCGTTTTTCGGATTAAATATTGATAAGCCGAACGGACCAAAAACAACCGTGTTTCTCGCGACGATATTTAATCTGAAAATCATACAGTGCAATGCGCGATAAATTCTCGACAACTGCAGGCGAGGAGGCAGAAAGTCTGCGCTGACTTTGATGAAGTTTTGTAGAATTAATCAGCAGATAATCGGGAAAAGTTAGCCAACTATCTGTTTTTTTAGAACGAAACAATAAAGCTCACGCCAAATGTCGAACTCTGGAGCACACCTGGACACACACCCCAAGATACCAGTATCGTTGTAAGGAACGTTCCTTGCTGCGGTACGATCTCTATTGTCGGTGAGTCAATGAACTTTTCTATTCTCAAGTGCGTCGTGGAGGTCGGCAAACTTTTTTTTCGCCGTGTAATCGTAAAAAGTGTGCGCTTTACACTTAAGGCTGTTGAACTTTGGGGAGCGCTTAGAGGTGCACCCATGTCCGCAAACAACGCCGCTATTTTTTCACTTTTAAGGTGCATTTAAAAAACATCTGAACAAGGTGGCCATTGATCATCTCGTTCAAAATGACCAAATTTCATTTATACACTGGAGTTGCGAGACGCTGTGTTACACGCGTGATCAAAAAAGTAGCGAAAGCAAACACACAAGAGTTTTTTGTGAATTAAACAGAAACTGATTCAAAAGGTTTTGACAGAGTGAAAGAAGGTTTCTCTCGTTCACTTTGAGCGCTCGAAAGAATAGTTTCTGTTAAAAATAAACAGCATCATTTGTTCGATCGAATTCAATTAACTCATCTCTGCCTTTCAGGCGATTTAATCTATCGAGAAGCGGATGTGCTGAACTCGACGATGTGGGAGCTTGGCGCGTGGAGCGTGGCAGTGGGCATGCCGAATCGCTATCGAATAATCTGCGTGTCTGACCATATTGTGCCCGGTCACGGCCCAATGTTCCGCGTTACGGACGCTATGCGCACTCTCGCTCAATGTCCCACTACCACCAGTCCAAATGGAAACGGTATCGTCCCCCCCATAAGCACGATTCCGCCTCCCGAGCCAATCACCGGCGAGCCTGGCACCGGTATTGGTAACGGCATTGTAACCGATTTCCCTCCGCTATCACCTGATACTCTACCGACGCCGCCGCCTTTCGATCCCAACCAACCGCAACCAACTTTGTTGCCGTTTCTACCAGATCAACCGATCCCAACTGACCCCTTGCCAACAGATACGATGCCAACTGACCCGACGCCAACCGACGTATACCCTCCAATGCCCGTCTCACCTACTGACCAGCTGCCGCCGGATCAACTGCCTCAGCAGCCTCTCGACCAAGATCCACTCCAACCTCCTGTGCAAACCTTTCCTCCATTCCCATCCCCCAGCGAAACACAGGCGCCCACCTATGTGCAATATCAGCAGCCGCTCTACCAGCAGCCGCCTATGGTGCAGGTCCAATACCAACAGCCCTCTCAGGCGCAGCCCCGACCCTGGCTCGGTAAATGATCCAGAATTCAACGACAAGTTGTTTTGGCACGTTTTTGATTGCCACGTAAATCTGCGATTTGTCTTTTGTTGCATCGTGCTCTTACAGCCGCGGGGCAAACATTATCCAGTTCTTCGTTTTTCTTCATATACTAATTTATTCTATTCGCTGTTCGTCTCATTCTTGTCAAGTGTTCTTCGGTAATGGTGATAGTTGTTATTTGCGCGCAGAGACCAACGAGCACAATCAGGGTTCTATTGAGCGTAAAACGGTAGATAGATGTCTTGGTGATCGCTATGTCACCGAAGTAAATGGTGCATCCTAACGCGAGACGTGCTCGTAACGCTAACGCAGCTGCGCGCAAACAAATAACGTTTTAAAAAACGTGCAATCTTTTCATTCAAACTCGTCAGCCACTTGACTTGCTCAAATAGCCTCGAGAGGTCATTTGACATTTTTTCAACTTCTGCTACAGTTGAATCGTGCGCGCAAAATTATGCTAACAATCATCAAAGATAGAAGTTGTGCACATTTTTATGGAAACAATCAACACTGAACTGTTTAAAAAAATAAGAACGGTTCGCGCTGATAGCTTGACGGTAGAAAATCACTCCGGGAAGTGCCAATAGAGTCGTCTATAGTACACTACGGATGAAAAGTACACGATTAAGTGCCTTACTCAATATTACTCCGTTTCTTCCTGTTGCTTCCAAGGGATTTTAACAATGCTTTGGCACATGAGAGACAACGCACGCAATAAGATAATCATCAGATACATTCACTCAGCCTCAGTTTCCAGCCGTAAGTGTTGCATAGTGAGTGATTCAAGCGGGACAACTGTTTTAAAGCTATTGACGAAATGAGTTAAAATCCTCTGTCCACTGTTACAAAATGAGAGCCTACATGAATATGGCTTATGACACTAAATTTAATCTGAGTGAAATGACTGCAAAATTTGCAGTAAAATTAGACAGTAGAAATATCTTGTCATACAGCACTATTGCTTTACGCAGAGGAACATTGAACGCTTGGTGTGACTTAGTTGTTGGCCATAGTCTGATATGTTTATGAGTTAACAGTTCATTTGTGTTGTGAGTTGGTCAGAGCATTGCAGTTCCCAGCGTAATGGTACAGTCAGCGTCGCAACCAGCGACTGATTTTCATCACACCACACCTTTAAACTAAAGTCAATAACAACATCAGGGGGTGTTCCGCGAAAGTAAATATAAAAGTGAAATTGAAAACAAAAATAGAACTACTTCAGTTTAGCGAAGTTCTCATTTATTATTTTTATTGTTACTCTCATGGAGCATCTCGCCAGCTGATGCGCGCTGCCTGCGAGGCAAGTTTGAATTATACCGCTCGAAATGGTTTTACCCCAAGCTCGGAGTGATTTTAAGTAACGTAATCATAAAACGAACGGGTCATATTCTTGCACTAAAAAAAACGCAGAAATGTGCCACTAAACTATTGTTAAACTTGAATCATTATTCGGTCAGTAGCAGCAGCGACACGAACAATATTTTATGAATCATTCTGATTTCTGTTCATTCTGTTTGTACAGAAGCCCGTGACAAGAGGCCATTTAGCGAGGAAGAGAAAATTGTTCCCACCAAAGGCGTCCGGCCACGCGCTTCTGTAAACATCGCTTTGGATACACAAATCGCACGTTTCGCAAACAGTAGCGACACACTGTTCGCGTGAGGCGTTTACAATTAATATTACGACATTTTGCATTATTTGAGCATCTGTAATTGTCGCTAAAGAAAGAAATTTAATCTTCATCACGGACCACTTTAACAGATCGCGGTTCTGAGTCATTAGCACCCGGATCGTGAGGGTCGGCTCGCCTCTACCCCTTCCCAGATTCGTCACACAGATCGAAGATTCTAGGAAAGGGGTGCAAAAAATGACAATGGTAAGGGGGCAGTTTTGAGTTTTTGTAGTTGGTGACGTTTTATTATATAAAAAGGGCGTCAATTGTACGATAAAAAACTTCAAAATTTCTTCCCAAACTAGTGTTCACGTGTGATGTGAGAAAGGGGGGTGGAGTTTCCATCCGCCAAGGCAACATTTTGTTTGATGCTTTCCCTATCGCAAAATCATGAATCCCATATTTCGCAAAAGAAATTCAATAAATAGCCCGGTGGACTTATTTACTAAAATCAGTACAGTCGGGGCTACTTTTCGAGTGAATTTGTTTATAGTGAAAAATCCCGATAGAATGCTGCGAAACTCTCGATCGATGGTGCTTTGCTAGCGTACAGATAGTGCATCTTATTTTTAGATTGGCATCGGATGTAAATGTCAAAAAAGAATGACCAATGATAACTTTTTTGAACGGAAGACGGATATGGAACTGGATATGACGCGAACAGCAAGGTTCAATTTCACTTAAGCTTACCGACTGAAATTTTTGATCACTTCACCGAGTACCACATTTCAACTATTTACGATCGCGAATGAAAAGCTTGAGATGCAGTCAATTTTTTCTCGGATTTCAGTCACTAAACTTTAGTGAAGTAGAACTTAGGTGGATCACCAGAGCGATCAGCTGAGGTGATGTCTGGTAGTTTGTACGCGCTCAACAGCAGCGGAGAGGCGGTGGCGGCCGCCGAGCTTGGTGTCGACGCGGGCGAGCACCACGTTGAAGTAGTGAGGCACGCGGGCGCGTAGACGGCGCTCCTCGTCGCCCCCGCGATCGTCGCTCTGAAGCAGCCAACCCGTCGTCGCCAGCAGATTCAGCGCGCATTTGAGCGCCGCCTCTCCGCAGCGCCATCGTCGACCCACCGTGGGCTGCCAAGTATTCGGGTTTAAACAGCCGCTGATCAAGCGGTTGAAGCAGTAATGTACGACTCGCAAGTCGACCAATCTGTGCAAGTAAAATGCGGTGACTATTCGTGTCACGGCATTCAGTCGTTCAACCCTAGGCGCCTTTCCAAGGCCGACAACGGCAGTGGTGGACGGTCGCAAACATCGAGCACCCGATCCAACTGAGCGCAAAGCAAGTCGCCGATGATCTGGCGTAGACGAAGCCATCGGGCGAAGTTGGATCGACCCAGCTGGAGCGTCGACTGCATGTGCAGCGCGAGCTTCACGTTGCCGAGGTAGTTCGCATCGTCTACCACGATATCCACCAACAGAGCGATGTGGCCCAGGAGTGTTGCTTCGCCATCGATGCGCACGAGGGTCACTTGTGCCATCGTTTGCTCGAACGTGCACCGACGATGCACGGTGGGACTGAAGGCGGCGAAAACATTGACGGCCGCCTCATTGCCGGTCGATGTATTCATTTTCAACGTCTAATCGAATGCAGAGCGTTCCTTCAATGCGACTGATATCAGCCAGTCGGGGATAATAAATGTATCGCCTTTGTACAAAATTTAACGCAGAAAGATAAATTGTATGCACATTAACGTTGAATGACATAGTTGTTCTCGAAAAGCAAACAGAAGATTCTTGCGCGAAACAGTTTTGCGTGTTCATTGATCATCTCTTGCATGATCGTGTGGCCATGTTTTTCGGTGAATGAGAGCGTTTAATTGTAAACAGGATGCTTCGGTCACCTCCAGCTCTGGAGAATGTAATACTAATGGCTTTAAGCAATGTATGACAAGATAATTTGGAACTCAGCTAATAACAAAAAAAATGACAGCATTGTCAGTCGGCTTATAGTATGAAGCTGATAACAATCTACTAAACATTCTCCACAGGCAGGTACAACCGATGATCCGTTTTAATCTTTCTAATAGTGCTCATAGTTTCAAAAAGCCCGTTTTCGATAAGCCTGCAGTTTTCCTTAAAACGCTGCATGCGCAAGTAACCGTGTAGGACCCTCGTCACTAAACCAAAACTTATGCCATCGAGAATTCGGACATCTTTCGAGCATTAAACGCTATCAAAATAGAAAAGCTTGTAAAGAAATTGCTTTTTTGCGACGCGTTCAACATGAAATTTGTAAAAAAGAAGCAATACAGTCGAAACCGGATAAGTGCAACATGATCGTGCTTGATCGGTAAAGCGGTTTGCACTTGAACGGTTTCGAATGCACTGCGCTGGGCGAAAGAGAGTGACAGAGGTAACAAACGTCAATGGGCGGGACATGGAGATACTGATAGTATGCTTACAATTTATCGTCCGCTGACTGCAGTGATCACTGTCCAACGAACGCTTTCATTGGCACTGCGACGCTCACTTCCCCTATCAATAAACCCCTTTTTAACACTACTAAATCGTATTCATGCCGACGAGTGTACACCCATTGCGTTAAATCCATAAACAGTGTTACCGCCTGCTGCAACAATGCAAAGGCGAACTTGTTGTTACATCACTTCTGCGGTGCTGTTCATCATCGGTGCACTTCTAATTGCAGCTGGACTTCTTGTCATTTATAAAATCATCCCCGATGCAGTTCACGATGAGACTATCAAAGTAACCTTTTCGTTGCAACTTTTAATACTCTTTTTTCCTAAGTCAACTTGTGTGTGGTTTGCTGAAGAGCGCTCTCAAAATTTTCAAATAAAATCCTATTTGTTGATGTAATCTGCATTTGGTAACTCAAAAAAACAACAAAAAAGGTGTCAAGTTGTAAACTTATTAAGCATAATCAAATGGTTGTAGGAAAAACCACTGGGATACAACAACCAATCGTACAATGATATTACAACAGCCTGGATGAATCCGACATACAATTCGCACATCCAGTATTGGTTTTACGACTATGTTAATGTCAATGATATTCTTAACCATGGCGCTAAACCAGCTGTAAGAGAAAGAGGCCCATATGGATATCGGTGAGTGCGGTCGTCCAGCCACTTTCTACATTGTTTCGACAATGAATTACTGTATTTGCTGCTTTGTATGATCGAATTGCAGAGAAATTATGGCCAATGCAAATTTATCGTTTTACGACAACGATACGCTGAGCTACATGTCATACAAGACGTATATTTTCGATCCGAGTGTTTCTTGCGCGAATTGCACTCCTAACGACATGGTCACTGTTCCCGATTTGTTCTTTTACGTGAGTTGCAAGTTTTCCTCTGCTACCTAGGTAAACATCACATTTGGATTCAAGGAACATAACTAGAGTATAGAAACTTGGGATTCCCCATATTATTCAATTAATCCTGACAGATACGCTGTTCAAGTAAGAATTTGTCAACTTCGTCAGCTAGATTGCACCCATAATGTTAAGAAGTTGCTAGCATAGACATGGAACATACTTAATATACATAAGAACTCTGATACACTAAAGTAATGGATTCATATTATGCTCTTGGTAATCGTAGGGTCACAAGCTTCATTCACGGTGAAGTTATTGAATTATGTTCAAACCAAACGAAAGAAAGTTGTATTCTGATCGTAAACGAAGCAGTAGTTGCAAGCTACAGAAGGGCAAGCTATTTATAGCTTGGGCCAGATTTTTCGTCCTTTCTCGCAAGAATCTGATGGAAGACTTTATAGTTGTATGAGTAGTGCCATGTTATCTATCGAATAAATTGCGCATAAAAGTTATAATTTCAGACAATCATTGATATGTTACTTGATAATTTGCTGGATCTCTTAATTACGGACGATACGGAAAGCCAAATTATAAAAAATACGCTTGGCTCTATTTTGACCGTCTTCGATACAACCCCTTTCACGACACAACCAGTGCAGGCCATTTTGTTTGATGGCTACAAAGACAACATCTATAGGAATATTGTGCCCTTCGCAGAGTCTGTTATATCGCTGTTGTGTCAATATAATTTGACCGCATCCTACAGTTCTATTTGCGGCACGAATATAAGTGGCGTCATACCAGATCCGCCTGCTCTGTTTCTCGGGGTAAGTCTTATATTTTAAATTACGTTTATAGGACATCTTTTAAAACCAGCGTTATTGCCTTTTCTTTTTTCATGAGGTACAATTAGATTTTTGACGAAGAAATTGCAGGTAAATGGTACGGCGTCAGCGCTGTATTTAATCAAAACTGGACAGGACGATGTGCAAAGCGTCGGAGATATTCTTAGTTTCGATGGATCGAACGGAACTAGGCTCGTCTCAAGTTGGTGGGACAACGAAAACACTGACACCTGCCCGCCACAGTATAACGATCAGGCTCGCATGATCAATGGAACCAGTATGATTGCATTAATTTTTCGTTTACATTTTTAATATCGCCCTCCTTCAAATTTATTTGTCAGTGAGAGGGCACTTTGATGGGTCTCGTAGCATCGAGTTAGATTTCATTTGCAGTACAACTTGGATGTAAGAGAATGCAGGGGGATTTGTTACAACTCTCACATACACATAATTAGACCCAAAGCAAAAGCTTTCAAACATCCGAACGGTTTCGCCCACCACTGTATATACCCATTTCCCTTATAAACAAGCTCCATCTTTTTTATAATACAAAGATCGCTGGATAAAAGATATCGTAGGTCCGATGACAAAAGAACGAAATAGACTCTCATTTTTGGCACCGCAAGCCTGTTAGTTTATTTTGCAGCATTTCGAATGAACTTTTTACGCTTGTAGGCAGAAAATTGCTAACAGTAAAGCATAAGTTGGCAGTAAATTTGATTTTATCAATATCACAGGCGGAAAATTCTTTTATGACCGAATTGTCACCGTTTTACATTTGGGCTCTACTGTATATCGTTGTGGATCAATGGTAAAATCAAAAAAGGGAAGGAGGAGTTTTTACCGGAAGTCATACTCTCTAAATCGAGTTCATTGTTTTTCCAATGAACAGTTCATTGTTTTCACTCCAAAAGAATTATTCATTGTTTTAATGAACTAGTTCATTGTAATAATCATTCCAATGTTTTGCACTTCAACGTACGTTATTGATTTTTCAATGAATCTTTTCATTGTTTTGCAATGAACTATTTCATTAAAACAATGAATAATTCTTTTGGAGTGAAAACAATGAACTGTTCATTGAAAAACAATGAACTCGATTCAGAGAGTATTGTAACCAAAACCTCATTTCTTTTAACTGACAATGCGATGAAGAATTTCATTGGCTTTTTGCAGGCGGCGACTTTTTCAAGTCGTTCATTGAAAAAGACGATCGACTCTACTTATATGTAGATGACATTTGCAGGTATTGTGGAGTTTTTGGAATTTATGAATTGTGGCTACGACTAGTGGGGAAGGTGAAATTTGACAAATGTTAATTTTTCCCTCAAGCAAATATTGAAACTGTTGATAGCGAACTACAAGCATCTGAGCAATTATTCTTTTTATTGTACGTGCATTCTCCTTAAAACAAGATATTCAGTGCAGCATGCAATTGTGTAGACAAGTCTCCACACTCTTTCCTGAATTAATTTAGACACATGTTATGCGCAAAATATGTAGCGACACAAAAATGTGAAACATCTCAAAATTTTGGTCCAAAGTCGCAATTTAAGTTTATTTTTATAGCAAAGCTTAACTTTAGCAGAAAAGAGGATTTGAGGGAGGGCGGGCTCCCACGATAGTTTGCGGGAGAAGCCCAACAGCTAAAAAGTCCCAATTTATATTATAGTACAATTTTAATTAATGCTAAGTTGCAAAAGATTATGTCAAACTTGCGTCTCGACGCAAAGTTTATGTTCAAACTGAAGCACGAATCTGCACTGAAAAGAGTGATTTTATTCTTTATTCGTTTGTCATTATTAATTCGTGCCGATATTTGAAAATTGCAATCACTACTAAAGGTTTCTGTTCCTTTCACTGCAAAAGTTAGAGTGGGCATCATCTTTTTAGGTCAATGTATCTCGTCTACGACCAAGACATAACTCAATTGGGTATTGACGGCTATCGATTTGTGATACCGCGCGAACTGTTTGACATGACTCTGATAGAAAACTGCGGGTTCTGCCATTATCGAACTCACCAGTTATACCCGCAGCAACCATCCACCTGTCTGCCGAGAGGCCTTCTCGACGTCGGCTTCTGTCAGCAAGTTTCCGTTCCCATTCCTGGAATGCCATTCTTCGTTGCCCCACCGATTGCCGTGTCGAATCCGCACTTTCTCTTCGCCGACGATTTCGTTGTCAATTCAATCGGTCGCTTCTCACCGACAGTTGATAACGACCAAACTTATATCGACATTGAACCGGTATGGTAAAAAGAAAAGGGGCGGCCTAAATGTGTGAGTATAGAAAAGGAAAAATGGCGAAAAATTTAAAAAGTTAGGGGCTAGGGACGTTGAAAAATGAAGAAAAAGCATCGCATTTTCATCGTTGAATTTAGTGCGCTTTTACAATTTGCGAACGCACCCTCCATATCATTGCATCATTTGCTATACGCTTCAGAATAGTCGCACAGATACTGTTTTGGTGTAGTGTAGGGTTATGACTAAGATGAGGATTTGAAACTTTCGAGGATGGCGAGTTTCTGAAATGAGGGAAGGCGACGAAACAGAATTTTGGGTAATTCGAGAGGGAAATCAAATTCAAGGAAAAGAATCTCAAAGAGAAGAAATTAATGTTTAATTCGTAAAACTGACTTTTGGTCTTCCTTGAGCCGCCACATCATTCGTGAAATGAATTGATATCAGATCATATTCAGCAAAGGTTTATGCTCTATTTATGAGGCTGATAAACCAGAATTTTGGTCAGGGTGCGTTTCGGGACTGGAAGTAAATTGTGTTCAGGGAAATGAAATTTTCCTGCCCTTGTTGAAGCCCTAAGACTGAGAACAGTATTGAAGCTCCTTTTTTATCAAGTGATGTTGCTTGCCAAACTTTCGCAATGAAATGTTGCAGACGACTGGAGCAATTTTGACGGCGCAGAAGCGATTGCAGATCAACGTCATGCTGCACAGCTTTCCAGATACATAGTACGCTAGATAAAATACCTTATCATCGGAAATTTCTTCAGCGCTTCCATTTCAGCCCCTTCCAAGTATTGCAAAGTGGCGCTTACCCTCTGGTATGGATCAATGAAACGTTCGTTATCGATCAGAAATCTAGAGACGATCTGTACGACGCGTTGATTGCGCCGCAGAAAACCGGCAAGCTGTTGGGATGGATTGGAGTGGGTATTGGCGTGGTGCTAATCACCATCTCTCTGGCTATTCTCATTTACTTCTGCGCTTGCGCTGAGGTATGCTATTCGATTGGGGAAGTATGAAAGCGTTATTCTGCCATATCCTTTTATAATTTTGATGAGAACTTTTGCTGACTGAAATACTTGGTTCACATTTAATATTTCCTAATTCGCTTTTTTGCAGAAAACGTCGCATAAAATCAGCACACCAACAAATACTGTTCACCCGACGATAAAAGCTGAATACGATTTACCGCAAAGTAGTGAAACAAATGCGTGGAAATTATAGCTGATTTACGAGCTCTTATTAGCTGTACTCTTTGTGCTGTCATCTGTTTGTAGAAATATTTGGATAAACGAGGTTGTATTTCAAAAAAAGTTGGGCTCATCATTATTACCATTTCCTACAGATGCGGGCGTTGGAGCAATTTATTTCCGGTTCCCCCAATCCTCGCGATCCCTAAGCTCTCTCTCTCTATTATTGAGGACAAGGCAAAGGAACACAATCAGTATGGTACTATCCGCAGTTTTTGTTTATGTGCGCGTTTTTGCGATTGAATATGTCTTGCACTGTCAGGCTAAGGACAAGGGGCGTCGTCTGTAGAGGAATTTTAATAGCGCTAAAGGAGCACCTATCGACGGGCGCGACATAAAGATACGGATCGCAAGTGCGCTATAGCTCTTTTAATTGGCTCTGCGGCGCTCGCTTTCACTGTCGATAAGCACCTTCCTTTTTAACGCTACTAAATTGTGCTCATGCCGACGAGTGTCCGGCGCTTGTGTTCATTTCATAAACAGTGTAACCGCCTGCTGCAACAATGCAAAGGCGAACTTGTTGTTACATCACTTCTGCGGTGCTGTTCATCATTGGTGCACTTCTAATTGCAGCTGGACTCGTCGTCATCTACAAAATCATCCCCGATAAAGTCCACGATGAGACTGTCAAAGTAACATTTTGCTTGCACCTTTTGATTTTTTGCGCCTCTTTTTTCCTCTTACATCTCGTCTTATACTGAACGGTACCTTTAAAAGATACTGAACAAAATCATATTTGTTGATCGAGTCCACATCTGGTAACTCGAAAAAATTAGGCTGCAACTTGCAATGTTGAAAAGCATAATCAATGACTTGTAGGAAAAACCGCTGGGATACAACAACCAATCTTACAGCGATATTACAACAGCCTGGATGAAACCGTCATACATTTCGCACATCCAGTATTGGTTTTACGACTATGTTAATGTCAATGATATTCTGAACCATGGCGCTAAACCAGCTGTAAGAGAAAGAGGCCCATATGGATATCGGTGAGCGCGATCGTCCAGCCACTTTTTACATTGTTTCGACAATTAATTACTGTATTTGCTGCTTTGTATAATCGAATTGCAGAGAAGTTATGGTCAACGCAAATTTGTCGTTCTACGATGACGGTACGCTGAGCTATCGGTCGTACAAGCAATATATTTTCGATCCGAGTGTTTCTTGCGCGAATTGCACTCCTGACGACATGGTCACTATTCCCGATTTGACATTCTTTGTGAGTTGCACGTTTTAATTTTCATCACTGACAATATAAGAGTTTATATCTGAGGCTCAGTATAGGTGATTTTCTGAGGCAGATGTATCATATCTGACGTACGTTGAGACTTCCCCATACCCAGTGCGAATGCGGGGGGAAATAAATCGCAAATATGAAATCAAATCGAAGCGAATGTTTCACATTTTTTTTCCATATGTTACTAAAAATATGAGGAAATAACGTTGCAAATTCTCTTTTCCACTTTTCGATTAAGAAACGATTTGCGATTTATATTTTACTGATGGGTTTATGGTTCTCACAGCAACGGCTGAGTCTTAGGGGTCGACCGCTAACAGAACTCAAGAATTTCTATAAGAAGTCATCGAGTATCTATATATTCCAACGTGAAAGTTCGGAAAGACTCTCCTAGTAATATCTTTTTGAAGCACGCATTGTTCAAGTTTGAAGTTTGAAGTATGTTTCCCCTCATATGTGAAGATCGTTAAAGTCAAATTCTAATTTTAATAAAAAAATTTCAGACCTTCATTGATGTTCTGTTGGGACCAGGGATCTGCGATCTGCTGGAGGCTTTGGCTCAATTTGGTGTTTGTGATGCCTTCAGTTTAACTCCGGCGGATATTACAGGGGCGCTGCAACCACTCATTGGCTTTGCGGCGACCGTTTTCGAAACGAGCCCTTTCACAACCCAACCTGTGAGGGCCATTTTGTTCGATGGCTACAACAGCAACGTCTTTTCGAAGATGTTACCCGGCCTGGGTACCGTAATTTCGGAGGCGCTCAAGCTACTCGGCGTTCCTTTTCCGATTGATCTTCCTGACATTAACGATCCAACTGCTCTATTTCTTAATGTAGGTCTTACACTTTTTTGAGGAAAATGTGAAATGTTTGCTTTGCACAATATCTTTCCCTTTGTGCACCGCTACAAATCGCATCCGAACGAGACCTTGCCTTGTCTTTATAACACCATTAAACTGCAATCCTCAGATCCAATCTGTCTAAACTTTTGTAATCTTTGTTTCTCATGAACTATAATAAGATGTTTGACGAAGAAATTGCAGTCAAATGGTTCGGCTTCAGCGCTGTATTTAATCAAAACTGGACAGGGAGATGTGGACAACGTCGGACAGATTCTAAGTTTCAATGGATCGGACGGAAATATGCTCGACCCAAGTTGGTGGAACAACACAAACACTGACTCCTGCCCGCCACAGTATAACGATCAGGCTCGCATGATCAATGGAACCAGTATGATTGGATTAATTTTTCGTTTACATTTTTAATGTCGCCATCCTTCAAATTTATTTGTCAGTGGGAAAGCTAATTTGAGATTTTGAGAAAATTTCTGAAGTCATTTTGTGACTAAAACCTCATTTCTTGTAACTGACGAAGAAAATGAAGAATTCTATTCGCTTTTTGCAGGTGGCGACTTTTTCAAGCCGTTCATTAAGAAGGACGATCGGCTTTACTTATATGTATCGGACATTTGCAGGTATTGTGGAGTTCTTACGATGTATTGATCGAGTGAAATAATAGGATGAGTGAAGGGAAAATACGTTGCCAAATACACCCTGTTCTCAGTGTAAATAGGGGTCAGTTTCATTGTTCTTCCTCAATTATAATGGGCGTGGGCGGATTTTTCGTTATCTACTGACTTGTTCAGATGTTTGTAAATTGCAATCACAACTATAGATTGTCTCTTTCACTGCAAAAGTTGGAGTGGACATCATCTTTTCAGGTCAATGTATCTCGTCTACGACCGAGAAATAACTCAATCAGATATTGACGGATATCGATTTGTGATACCGCGCGAACTGTTCGACATGACTCTGAAAGAAAACTGCGGGTTCTGTCATACTCGACCTATCCAGTTCTACTCACAGCAACCGCCCACCTGTCTACCGAGAGGTCTTCTCGACGTCGGCTTCTGTCAGCAAGTGAAAATTTTCGGAGCTTCCATCCCTCCGCCGATTGCCGTCTCGAATCCGCACTTTCTCTTCGCCGACGATTTTGTTGTCAATTCAATCGATCGCTTCACACCGTCAAGTGATAGCGACCAGACATATATCGACATGGAACCGGTACGGCGAAATCAATCGGGCGGTGTGAAAGTTGTGCTGAGAAAAATAAATGATTTTATAGATGAGAAATAATGGCAAAAAATTAAGGTAGTAAGGGACGAGGGACATTCAAAAAATAAAAAAAGAGCATTGCACTTTAATCTCTGTAACTAATGCAATTGCTAAAAATTGTATGCACATCCTCCTTATCACTTGCTGTTCATTATACCACTCAGGCTATTCACGCAAACTTTGTTTTGATATTAGGAAAAGTAATGAAGCTCTTTGTTTTATCAAGTAATGTTGCTACCGAAACATTCTCACTAAAATGTTGCAGACAACCGGAACAATTTTGACGGCGCAGAAGCGATTGCAGGTCAACGCGTTGGTACACAACTACCCCAACTCATAGTACGTTATTTCTTATCGTCGAATATTTCTTCAGCGCTCCAATTTCAGTCCTTTAAATTTAATGCAAAGCGGTGCTTATCCTCTGGTATGGATCAATGAAACATTCGTGATCGATCAGAAAACCAGAGACGACCTGTACGACGCGTTGATTGCGCCGCAGAAAACCGGCAAGCTGTTGGGATGGATTGGAGTGGGTATTGGCGTGGTGCTTATCGCCGTCTCTCTGGCTATTCTCATTTACTACTGCGCTTGCGCTGAGGTATGCTATTCGATTGGGGAGTATGGAAGCATTCTTTTACCATTCCCGTTTATAATTTTGATGAAAAATTTTGCTGACTGAAATATTTGGCTCCCTTTTAGTATTTCCTAATTCGTTTTTTGCAGAAAACGTCGAAGAAGATCTATATGCCTGCGCGAAGTGTTCATCCAGCGTCCGCGGTTGCATACGATTCCCCGCATAGTGATGCGAGATCATGGAAATGATAACTAATTTATATATTATGCTAGTTGTGTTGCATGTGTTGTCTGCTGTCTGTAGAAATGTTTGCATTGAAAAGTCTATGATTCGAAATAACGGTTGGTAACTTGAAAATAAAGAGCGCTACCGTATGAAACAATGGCTACTTAAACTAGCCTCTTTCCTATCATTTTTACGTTAAATAATGGACGTAAAGTGCTCCTAATTCATGGAGTCCTATCGCGAATTATTGCATACCGTACGATTTCGAATTTTATTTTCCTTGGCATTTGCGCAGCGACACGATCATCAACTTTGATTTGCACCTACCGAATCGATCGTATTAGTCGCTCTTGATTTTTTAATTGTTTTCACGGTACATTTGAAAATATTTAAAAATTAGCATTGCTGTTAAATGTATTTCCCTTGTAATTCTGTGGCCACACAGCTCTATTAGTGCTCTGTCAATAAGTCGTATGCGTTTATGTTGTTGCATATGATTGAAGCATTGCTGGTATTCTTAGCTCTGCCTTTCCGTAGGCAGGCAGACAAAGACAGAGTACACAGCAAAAGTAGAAGGATGTCATAAATTGATGTAACAAAACGTCTATCGCTAGTGACTTTTAACAAAGATCATGAAAAATATACATGTTCTGCAACTTAAGTATTTTTTGCTGCATCTCTTTAAGGTTTTAAAGAAATTAGTGTGAGGCGAACTCTCGAAGAGTTGTAAGTATGGGTATGAGATCGTGATATCCTAAGTCACGATTGGTGTAATTATCCGTTACCACGCGCGCGCTTGCAGCACTAATATGAAACAATGAAATTTGCCTATAACTTTATTAAGACTTTATTGTAATGACTATGTAGCTCTATTAATTGTTAATGATAAGCGCTTCGATTTTCTACAATATGTCTACTTCGTCATGCTTTAAAGAATCAAGTTGGGTATTTTTTTAAAGAAATTGACAGCTGTCATTTTGATGTGTCAAACTGTTTAGAATCGATACTTTACTGTGCAAAGAAACTGTAGCAATAAATACCGTAATTGCAGGTTGAATTGGATGGAAAACTGGGATTGTTCTCTTTTGTTTGTCATTGTTTAGTTGAGGAAGATAGAACTTCTGATTAGCCTAATAATCAGGGACGATGCTTGCGGTCAGGGCGTATCAACGGGCATTGACGAAGCGACCACTTATCACTCAAATGTGTAGCGCAGGTGAGCTTCAATAATATTTTCAATACGTTTAAAAGTGAACTGTGCTCACCTCTACCTGATTGGAATGTACCGTATATTGTTTCAGACACCTCACATATACCATTCCCACTTGAATAAGGGCACTTTCCAATTCATAGAGGACATTTAAAACATTGAGTTGGAAAATGTCCTGTTTGATTTGAAAAGTGTCCTTATCCAAGTGGATATATAAAGTTTTAACGCTACCATTGCTTACTGCACCTTAACCTAGGCAAAACATTAATCAGCTATTCTTTGGTATGCAAGAATAGTACATATGACTTATGAGCGACCGTATACCGATTGTTAGAGGTTGTTTTTCAATTAATATTTTAGGTATACTGGCTGGGTCCGGAGATGTGATTGCACAACTAGCAGTCGAGAAGCGAAAGCTAAAAAATTATGATCTGATTCGAACTGGTCGGTTCTTCGTGCTCGGCTCCTGCTATGTTGTACGTTTTGCTCAGTTTTTAATTTCAGTGATCGTTTTTAATTCACTTTATGAGCATTTGATTGCAATAAGATGTCACTAGCTCTTTTATGTGCTTTCATTCCAGTTTGCTTGAAAACGTTTGTTTGATCAAAATATCAACCAAAATTAGCGAAACATCGCTATTTTTGCGCTAAAATTTGATTCTTGAGGCGGGTGAGATTGCAATTCTGAAATTGTGATAAATGATTTTGTCAAGGGGGCATGGGCGGGCAAAGGATCTTAAATGATCTGCTATGATTCCTTATCCGCTTCTCGCTCTCATTGTCAGTTCTCGCAGTGGTTGGTCGGTCCTCTCCCGCTCTCTGTTCTTTCTCTCTCCCTTCTATTGTACTCGTCTCGTTTATATGTTTTGCCTCAAATCGTAACAGAGCTGATTTTAGGCTCCAGTTCTTTTCCGATGGTTTCGAATACTGGAACGTATACCGGGCAACCCGAAAGTTGCTCCACTGGTGCGTCTCGCTGTTGATCAAGTAAGTTATAAAGAAGATTGGATGTCGTCAGCAGTACTTTCTTATTCATTCTATTTGTACATTTTACATTTACGTTAGTTTTATGAAATTTTCCCCTAAATGCGCATGTGGATGAAATGTAATTTTTCAGATAGCATTCGCGCCATGCCTACTGAGCGGCTTCTTGATAAACCTGCGAATATTAGAAGGCAACAGCCCTAAGGAATCTTTCGATCACTGGAAGAAAGAATTTAAAGGCTACATGCTCGCCAGCTGGAAGGTATTTCTTTTCTCTCTCTCTCTCTCTCTCTCTCTCTCTCTCAATAATATATTTTCCCATTCTAATAAGGATATTATTCAAATCTAAAAGGACACTTTTCTGTCATTATTTTAACAAATTATCGAAATTGATTTGGAAAGCGCCCTTATCAAAATGGAAATGTTATCTTTGCAAAATTTCTCCTGCTATTTGCGTCTTGGCAACTTGTTAGAGCAGTTTTGAAGTATCGAATGGTATTTTTGGTTATGAAGTGCGCACTCTCTTTTTGCGTTTGAATAGAAAGCGCGCATATATGAACCAAAATATTCGTTGCATATAAAAACCGTTTGTCAAAAATCTGGCTTTGAAGTTTACTTTATTCATCGACTATTCAGTCTGCTTAAAATGCAATCTAAATACACAATATTTGGTTGATAGCGAATTTATTTGCAGGTCTGGCCGATGGTTCAGCTAGTCAATTTCTATTTGGTGCCGCTGCAATACAGGATCCTGGTGGTGCAGACCGTTGCGCTCTTCTGGAATACGTACATCGCGTACAGGACTCAGAAACCTCCGGATGAATACTACGAGCCATACTGATGTTATGATTCATCGTCCAGTCAGTCAGTCGAGCTTCCTGTGATGCATTTAGAATTGATTGCGCTCTCTCTCTCTCTCTTTAAGACGGACTTTTCCTTAGCACCAACCTTCTATTGATGCCGTTTGCAATATGCTTTTCGATTTTGCCTGAACTCATTGATCTAGGATATTTCAGTGTGGAACTTTCACAGATGACATCATTTTTGAAAGTTTCAAATTGAAATATAATGGAATGATAAGTTTTGAATAAATCTGAAAATATTTTGCGAACTGCGCCAGTAGGAGCGCAGTGCTTAGGCAAAGTCTATCTCTCTTACTCGTAATCATTGAAAGAATGGAGTTATTCGTATATGATTTGATTTTCTTCATTCCATTACCTCGTAGTCGAGTATCCTTGTCATTGTTCTATCTAAACCCTTAAAAATTTAAGTCGCAAACAGGACGGAGCTTAAAAAATGCTCGCTGCAAACAGAGACACATTAGTCATTCGCGAACAGACACGCTTTGCTACCAACAGCGCAATGAAAGCATCGGCAAAAAGAACCAGCGCTTACACGGTTGTTTGGCAGACATGATTTGTGCAGCGCGGGGCGGTTTTTGTTTGGTTTGGCGGTATTGCTGTAGAATGGTTGAGAAGGCGCTTATATCGAACGGGATGGTGACGTCACACTGTCTGCCTACTGACGGACGCGTTCCCTCGATGCGTACGGAACCGGCTGCCGCAGCTCCGCCCGGCCATTCGGCCGTATTGAAAGGTGCTGTGCGCGGCTGAAGCGACACTGTCAGTTTCGTCTGCAGTGAACTACGTGCGTTTCTCAGTTTCTCTCTCAGCAACTCGTCTGACATGGTGAGTCATCTTTTAATATGATCGCCCCCAGACTGGACCTTGCCAAATTTTGACGCTAAGAAATCCCATTGAACCATAGTCAGGCCTGATGGCGCCATAGTTTTCAGCCTACGACGACCCTGCCCTCGATACGCACGTATGAAAATATCTCCTAGGAACTGAGTGGATTTATAGTGAATTTGCAAAATCTCACAAATGCTAAAAGAGCTTACGGCTCTCCCAAAGTGGTCGTATTTGGTAAAAATATAAATTTACTGTGCAAATTTGATTTCCCGCGAAATGCATAAACGAAATCTTTCAAGTATAACTATAGTATTCAAAGTAGTACATCCGGCTAAGGTAATCTATGAGCATTTTTTCGATATTCAAGCGTTTAAACTTCTTTGTCAGTAAAAAATGTCGAAGAGTGAAGGGAATATAATAAAGCGTCGAGTTATATTGTACTTATTGTTACGGGACCAAATTTTATGTCAGGGAAATAAAGCGAAAGGGACGAGTTAGCGAAGCCCTTAGCTGCATTTTCCGCTCGCATAATTCTTGTCGCGAGATCAAAAACGTCATTTTATGGCCATTGGCGAAGAAATTGCGAGTATAGACTTGATAAATGTTGATTATTTGACGGGTTGACCGTTTACAGAAGGCAATAGACTTCTTCGAGCTGTTCATGTTGAAGCCGACTTTCTAGAAGTCAGCGTGAATCATAAATGGTGTTCTTTTTGGAATGGACCAAAATTTCAGGCGCAACACCCTAATGATGTGGCCGTCCCGGTGCCCTATCGTTCAAAGATGCTCAACGAGCTCCAACCGGGCCAAACGCTGACTGTACACGGAGTCGTCAATGCTGGCTGTGAAAGGTATGCTGTCCGCTCGATCCAATGAATAACTTTTGTTTACCTATTATTTTGAATACTGGTTTTGAATGCAAACACGTTTCTGTTTGTTGTCTTAATTGCAACGACTGGCCCTAAAAAGTCGCCTGCATTGACGCCTTCTTTTATCGGCGGCTGTTTGTCGTTCTCCGAAACTGGCGTTAGTTATATTTAGCATTATCACTTTTGTAAGAATACTTTCCAAATCGAAGCGAACCCTCTACTGCGAAGATAACTCAACAATTGATTTGGAAGGTGTCCTTATAAAAAGGGAAACTGTATATTTCGCGGAAACTACGCATTGAGAACGGTAACTGCGCGAAGCTGCTGGTAGAAAACTTACTGATCGCTCTCAGCCAAGTTTTTCCAAGACGTAAGCATTAGCTGAAGCTTAGGTTGAAGCCTTTAAAACAGAATGAATGGGCAATGATGAAGCCGGCCTAATATTAGCAATTTGAGATTCTCGGTCAACCTGCACTCCGGTTCGGCGGAGCTGAACCCTCACATGGGCACTATACCGCTACACGTCAGCGTGCGCTTTGACGACGACAAGATCGTGCTGAACTCATACCAAGGCGGCTTGTGGGCTGAAGAAGAGCGAGTGAAGAATCCCTTAAAGGTCGGCGAGCCGTTCGACATGCGCATTCGCGTCCACGATGACAAGTACGAGATCTCTGTTGACCAGAAAGAGATCGCCGAGTTCAAGCACCGATTCCCACTCAAGACCGTCGACCATATCTCCATCGATGGTGGCGTCACCCTAAAGGGCGTCCACTGGGGAGGCCGCTATTTCGAACTTCCCTACACTACCGACTTCCAGGTACTACTCTTTGCATCGTTGCTCCTACTCTTTCAATCAATCTATCAAAACTCTTTTCCCTCTATTTGCTCTCTCCCTTTGACTTTTGCGAGCAGCCTTTATCTGCCACAATTGCTCAGCAACGTTGATATATATATTATTAACTGTAATGAATGTGATTCAGGGCGGCGGACTGGCCTCGGGTCAGCGACTGTACGTGTACGGCATCCCGAAAGGCGATCGCTTCGAGGTGAATCTGTTGAACAAGGCCGGGGAAGCGGCGTTCCACTTCAACCCGCGCTTCGGAGAGAAGGCAGTGGTACGGAATGCTGAGGTGCATGGGGCGTGGGGAAACGAGGAGCGCGAAGGCCACTTCCCCTTCAAGAAAGACATTGGCTTCGACCTCGTCATCGTCAACGAGCCTTTCTCCATCCAGATCTTCGTTGACGGCGAGCGCTTCGGCACCTTCGCTCATCGCGGCGACCCTAGCGACTACGCCCGCTTGCGCATTGCCGGCGATCTCGAGCTCACCGGTGTCGAAATCAGTTGAATCTTAGTCGCCTGCATCGCTAGTCTTTAGGTTTCGATCAATCGTTGCTTTGACGCATGTGCTAATATCACTTATCGTGATGCGTGTCCGTGTCAACATATCAATGACTTTTCTTAATTATACTTGCATCTTCTTTTCATTTATGACCTCTGTTTGATTTAACTGTCAATTGTGGGTAAACATTGAATACTACGTTATGGTAAGAGTAAAATGATTACAAGATGTTAGTTATCCTTCGCTGGCAGCGCCAAACATGGCAGCACAACTAACATAGTACAGTTTTAGTGTTAAACAACGAAGCCACAGCACTCATTCTACATCAAACATGATACTATTTCTCTTATTTGAAAGTTTTTGAAAAATAGAGCTGTTCAGTACTCTAAATTATACTTTTGTAAAGGCATTCTGACGCCAAATGGCCGTTATGCATGTATACGAATAGGAACACTATTTTTCAGCTATTCAGCTATTCAGTTTCAGCAAACGAAACACCTTTCCATTTTTACTGATTTGGGAAACGTTCTCTTTGAATAGGAAAGTATTCTTGTTAAAGAGGAATGGTATATATACTGATTGCTTTATGAAAGTGCTGCATGGAGCAAAGAGTTTGCAGAAGATCGACTAATTTGCAGTACATTCCAGTAGCATGGGCTTAGTATTTACGATTATTGCTTCTGTTTGCATCACGAATGAAGCAGTACCAGACGGCGTGTATGACTGCTGGCAGCGCGAAGAAGAAGAGTAGAATAATATTGAGGCAGACGTGTCCGCTGCATTGTTTGTCGTGCACCCAAATGGCCAGCGGCTTCAAAATGATAATTAGCAAGTTCACTATGAAAAGTTTTTCAGCCGTTTGCAGAATAGCTTTGGCTAACTTCGTAGAGGTGCGAGGTGCACCATTTTAATTTTTAGTAAGGACCCTTTTAACATCAAAGAGGAAGTTTCTCATATTGATTTGGAAAATTTCCCCTTTAGTCTGGGAAGTGTCCTTATTGAAGCTGATACGGTATATAATTTGCTCTATCATCGGCAGATGGTCTTCAAATGGTGTAAGCCTTTCGAATTACCTTCAAATAAAGTGAGTGCAATCTTTCAAACAACTCACAGGAAGAAAGATGATTAGAATAATTTCGATGATCTTATTTGTATCGTTGTCGCTCATTTTTCAACGCGGCGCTTGCAATAGGCGTGTGTAGCAAACGGAGAGGGCTGTCAGTCGCGAAGTATCGCCTAGAGAGAGTTAAAACTGAGCAGCTTCAAACATTTTCAACAGATAAGAATGTTTGCATATAAATAGTTGGCGTATGCTGCTGCAAACTAAAAAGCGAGTAGATAATCAAACTTGTCGGCTAAAGAGGTTCCTTGTGGGGCCGCTGACTCATCGACTTAATCAGAGTATCACTCGTTACCCATTCTACAATATCAGGACCCATTCAACAAAACTGTTGCGATTGCAACTTTGCGGTGGCAGTTGTGCGAATTGCGCTGATTGGTTCTGAGATATGCGTGAAGGTTTCTCTCCACCTACGCTACAACTGGCTAATCAGCGCGCTTCACACAATGACAACAGTTTTATGAAAGTGACCACTGAATGTAGCTGTAGCATGAAAAAGTGTTCAACAATAGCAAATAACTCGGAAATGTATACGGAAGTGTGTAAGTTGGATGGCGAAATTAGTCGGCTAATTGTTTTCGTCTGCTTTACTATTTCGAGGAATTTTTCCATGCATTCAAACCTTCTTTTCTAATTTGGTTCTTTATAATTATCAGAATACGTTATAATTCTTTTGGTGATGAAACGCCACAGCGCTGAAGTCTGTCTTTGTGCCCTGTGAACACACGGATGGGAAAGATCGGAGATGGTCAGCTCCTTTCCCGACCACCCAATAGTCACGGACATGACAAGGATCGGGCGGCTGCGCATCTCCAGCGTCTTCCTCCAGGATATGTTGACGCCAGATGTGCATAATTTGGTCGCTGCAGTCAGGGGCCAGTATTACAAAACTGGTGCCATTACAAAAGCGGAAAGCGCTATGATCCGCCAATTATGGCGTGCGCGAAAAGAATCCTCCCCGTGACGCCACACCTGGCCCATCACCATGTTTTCCGCAATTATAATAGCAATAGTTGTGTTAACAACTGTTTGTGGAATCGGCTCCCATCTCCCTGTGCTTTGCATCGGCGTTCAAAGGACAGAGTGCATTTGTGGCACTTCGCGTGAACAAATTTGGCGCTGTGCCCATATACTGTGATGTTTCATACGTTACTATTCCCGTCAAAGTCAAATCGCTCCGGCCACACCTTCATAGCATGAAGAAATCGTCATCGAACGCTAACACCGCGTTTGAACATGCTTATGTCGCAAGTATCAAAAAACTTAATAGCATGCGCAAAGCATACAATGAGTCACATGTACTATATTCTGTGGAGGCGAGAGGTATGCATCCGCCCTTATAAGGCGCTGTTTCGTGCCACGAGCTTCAAATAAACAATAACTCTAATATAAGTAAGGCACATAGCAATGATACGCCGCACCCATCCACCCGCTTTGTTTCCCACACGTCACACACTTATGTATCCATTTACGCACACTGTTGGCTAGTTGCTAACTAAAAATGAATTTTGCCACTCCATCCAACTAGTTTCACATTGTTTCAAGTAAATCTTTTGACACTACGT
>NIUQ01002086.1:0-24678 GCA_002796945.1 Plectus sambesii
AGACCGAAAATCGTCGACTAATGGCCAATCAGGGTCAAGTTATAGCAGACTCGAATCGAACAGTCGAGGTGAGTTTCATTTAATCACTGTGTGAGTGAGCGCCCCATCGGACTCTATTACTAAAGCACAGCACTGAGATCTAAACTCGTACTTTTGATCCATAGTCATATCGGGCTTGCAACGAGATTAAATAAGCTAATCTCGGGTATCAGCGGCTGAGCTTTAGTGAAACAAGCCCTAGACGGACGTGTGACTGTAACTCTTGTCTGTGTCTCCGGGGGGCACCAAAAATATGTTAGTGGTGCTTTTAAAAAGCAGTATGTAAAAACGGAGTGCACGTATTCATTCCCCAGGCGTCGACCATTGGATCCTAAGTTTACAGCCAGACACCATTGAAATATAATAGCTTTCAGATGCACTTAAGAGAAATTCGCTTGGTCAAAGAGGAAAACAAACGACTGAAGACGGAGAACAAAGAGTTACGTGACCTGTGCTGCTTCCTCGACGACGACCGACAAAGAACGCGCCGACTGAGCCGTGAATGGCAGCGGTTCGGCCGATATACTAGCAACGTGATGAAACAGGTACGGATAGAGGCTGTCCTTTAAGTTCATTTGCGCTGTAATATCTTGGTAACAGCTATCTTTGTTCATTTATTTCGCCTACAATACCACCTTATTTGTCGCCATATTGGAATAATCCTACAGTGGAATAAAAGGTGCGCAGTCTTTAAAATGTTCAATTCGCATTTTAACCTGCTGCCCTATTGAGATTATTAGATTGCTAGAGCTACCCCAAACTTCATGGTCACTCAAAAAGTTCCATGAAAATTTTTTCAGGAAGTGACAGCCTATCAAGACAAGCTGAAAGACTTGGAGCGAAGACAGAACGAGCTGATGGGTCAAAACGCAGAGCTGAAGCAGTTGTGTCTGTATCTGGACGAGCAGCGCACCCAGTTTAAGAGCTTGCACAGCAAGACGACGGCGTTTAACTCGAGCGAGAGCAGCTGCGACGGTAGCGGACGCAGCTCCGACTCGGAGACGCACAAGCCCGAGGCTGAACAGCAGCGTCGCGTCGTCGGTAGCCGCGATGAACTCCACTGCGAGAATAAATTGCGTCAATTGATCAGCGAGCCCCAGCAGGATATATCCACCGGTAGTCACGAGACACAGACTTCCGTATATGGTAAGCAAAATTTTTTGTTGAAGGGTTAAACACCTTTCGCAAATTCTAAAAGTATAGACGGAACTTGTCACACGACAATTATGACTGCGCTATAGTGGTTTTACTTTTGAACATTTAAAAAATCCAAAACTTTTGAAGTATGATCGAGCCAAGTACCATGATAAGCAAAGATGACATTTCGCTGTGGAAACACCATTTTTCACTAAAATTGATCAATTTTGCTAACACTTATTGAATAGAAAGACGCCCCAGCGAATTTTGTAGCAGTTTACCTGATTCAATCTTTGATTTCCTCCAATTGATGGAAAAATATGCGAGTGCAATCGTTTGTAAGCAATACAACGAAATACTTGTTTGTCAGATTCTCTTGCGAGCGACGAGCTGTTCGGTTACATCCAGCGCCTGGAGAATCGCGTGCAGCACTTGGAAAAATCCCAAGAGTTCTTGTGGCGATCTGAATCGAACTTGACTTCGGAGCCAGAAGAGCAGCACCAATCAAAATTCAGCGACCAGGAGCTCCCATCCGCACCCGAGACCATCCCTTCCACTCCGACCGAACAACAGACAATCGACCAGAACGCCTTGGTCGACTCTCAGACAAGTAAATCATGCTTGAATTCATGTTCCAGCGCGAAATAGAATCAGTGATGTCATCCCGCCGCGATCACGAAGATGCGGCAATTTGAACACTAATTTTGACAGTGCATGTCAAGCAATCCTTCCTCGTATCAGTATTACCGCATTTATGAATATTTACGCATTATCTCACAGTACAGATGCTATTTTGCATCTAATAGCCCTGAGCTTTTACTCGATTGGCAGCAGTGACGCAAACTGCACGATAGTTATTGCAACTCGCTCTTGCATAATAGCACGTAAAACTAAGTCAAAGGTTTAAAATGCGCATAAATTTCAGGCACAGGCACGGCGAGCTCCGGAACGACCTATGCGAGCACCAATTCGGACGATTCGGCCGTCACAGCCGTGTACGTACTCAACGACCGTGGTGAGACGCCGATGGGCGCGCGAAGTGGGACGCTCACCCCCATTGACGAGGAGGTTGAAAACCCTGACGTCGATCCCGCGTTTACGGCCGGCGACAACTATTTGATGAATCTCGACTCACTGGTGAGTCATCTTTGATTTAAGCACAATTCTCTTCCCAACTCATTTAAAGCTTCCTAACCATTGTGGACATTCTTCTGCATTTGGCAGGAATGAGAATAGATTTGTCATTAAATTGCTTAAAGCAGCGTTCAAACTTGCCGCCTTCGCGGGGCCCGTATGAGACTTGATCTTCTTAATACCAGGCTGGCGAAAAGGTCGCCGTTGTGATTTAATCACCGATTTTTTCAGCCAAGTCTGCGTCGTTTCTCATTCTCGGAGCCGAGCGAGATCTTCGCGGAGAAGAAAAAGGAGCCGTTGTCGCGCAGTCATAGCCTAAATCTGCGACGGCCGATCGACATTGACGTCGAGCCAATGAGCAGTTCGTATAGCTGCCGACAGCAGTCGTCGAACAGCTTGGCGGAAGCGGTCCAAGTGTTGCGGGTGCAAGAAATGGCCCAGCGAAACCGCCAGCGTTTGCTGACGACCACTGAGACCGCTCTGGTTCACCAAATGTGCCAGGTACTGGAAATTGGTTCATTTGAGAATATTTAAAAATTCGCGCACTATGAGTGAGTTGCTCCCGTCACCATCTGCTCGGGAACGTACTGGAGATTGTTTTTCGTCGCGAATAACATTTAAACGAGAGCCGCAGTCATGTCAAATGATATTGGGATAAATGAATCAATATTATCGCACTTAGCTAACAACAATTTTTGGTACAGTCTCAGGAGCTATGGATGAGCGAAGTTGCCGTTAGCACTGTAAAAAAACAGCCCATCAGAGCTAATTCATCACAACTTCAGGTTGCCTGGGAGTCCCTGGATCGTCAGTCGGCTCAGAGCTTCGAAGAGAATCACGTCAGTGACTCCAAATCGAATCTGCGAATGAGCGCCGTCTAATGCTTTTAATCGGCATTTACAGTATTTCTTTATTGTATTACTTCTACGCGCTGTTTTAAAATAATTATGCCTTCTGACAGACATCATGTNAATCTGCGAATGAGCGCCGTCTAATGCTTTTAATCGGCATTTACAGTATTTCTTTATTGTATTACTTCTACGCGCTGTTTTAAAATAATTATGCCTTCTGACAGACATCATGTTGGTAACAGGAACTGTCGAGATTTCTACGCTGTATTTATCACTTGCATTTCGACGTTGTTGCTTTTGCTCGATTAGTCTAATGCAATGCTTTACTTGCGCTCACTGCTAAAACCAAAGGGTAAAAGAGGGTGAAACCGAGCAGTCCTTGGCGTCGAAAAACTCCGCTTTCCTTGTCTTATAATCTTAACAATAAAAAATTATAGAGTTTTCCGTTTCTTGCGAAACTTCTTGTTCGATCTGTTAGTTGTTAATCATGCTCGGTTTCACCCTGTTATACCCAGTATTTCTTTGTACAGCATTGCACAGAATGATGACAAAAATATGTACGAAGACTTAATAAATTAGTATTTTTCATGTTCTTCATTCTTGTCTCGATCAATGCCTCGCCCAAAAAGCGTGAGCGAAAATGTCCGCTTTCTGTCAGCCGCAGTGGGAACGAACTTTGACTTGTAAACAAAGTTTAACGGAAGAGCAATGATTAAAGTGATGAGAACCCCGATCAAGGGGTAAAGAAAAGAGGAGATACGGTAAAGAACAAATGAATCGGGATTTCCATAGTGAGGATCGAAGGAGGGCGGGAGTTTCGTGTGGTTGGCGTTTGCGCAAGTTGAGTTGGTGCCAAGCGCATAAGTCTTGTATGGGTTAGCAAAGAAGTTGCCCATACATATCCATAGGATGAGAACCGTACTGACGTAAAAGCTTATCAGCGCCGATTTGCTGTTCGTCGAAGGGAAGAACACTCCGAGGCAGAAAATTCCGATCAAGGGACCAGCCAGCGCTCCCATCATGTTCACCGACGACTAAAAATGTATATATATATACTTTAATATGTACATATTTTAAAACTTATAGTAAAACCTATGTATAAGAGAAGGCAGGAAAATGGTCTCTTAAGCGTTATGGCATGGCAGAGGGATTTCGAAAGTCTTATCTCCGGGTTCTGCTATAGATTTTATTAACTTGTATTAATTTCTCATATTTGTACACGATCTGTTAAAGACGCATTCTGTATTTTAAGAATTATTCACAAAGATGCATCTGCACCAATAAAATGAGGCATTGATCACTTTATTGAATATGACCACAAGTTTGTTCATACGTTGGACCGGATTGCACGCTCTGTTGGTCTTTTTTGCAGCTATTTGCATATCTGATCGAAAAAAGGGGCAAAAGTAAACTTTCGATCATTTTCCCATCGAAAAGAAGTTGATTGATGCGAAGCGCGCGTGATAATTCATCACGCTCATTTCGGTTCATATTGAGCTTAAATTGTATTAATACGTAAGAACGTATTGCACCGATCGTTTTGACTAAAATTATAACCAAAATTATATGCAAAATAATTATAGTTACGATACCTTGATGATGCCGCCCATTGGTCCAGCAGCAAACGCCAATGCAGTGGTGCACAGTCCGAAAAACAAAACGAGACCCTTGTTGACGAGTGTCGCCTTAGAATCACTCCATTTATCGCCGTAGCGCTGTTTCAGAAAGTCCTCCCAAATAATAGCCGACATGGAGTTGAGTCCGGCGGACAACGTACTGAGCGTGCTGCTCGATAGACAGGCAAGAAAAAGCCCCGGCAAACCAGGCACAACTTCTGCAAGGACAATTACTTGTTGCTGCAATATTGCTATTATGGTAGATTTCTAAGAGGAGCTTTCACGTTAGCGTACAGGCAGGATTGTGATGGGATGACATTATTGATGAACTCTTGATCGAAAAGCGCGTTGGTTGACAGCCGACTACTCGCGATGCAGATTATACAAATGAAAGGGAACTCACTCAGAACCTTGGTAGCGAAGAAGATGACCAATTGATCTTGTGTCTCAATTTCGCCAGTATCGAGGGGATTGCAATTCCAGAAGTAGGCCAGCATGATGAGACCGATGAAGCAAGCCAGTGAAGTGAGAATGACAAAGGCGGGTATAGTGATGGCCATGACCATGTAGGCGTGCTTCAGACTGGGCAGCGCGCAGTAGCGCTGTATCGCCATTTGGTTCAAACCGAACAGCGACATCCAGAAACTGAATCCACCGAATGTTGCTATCCATATGGAACTGTACTAAAGTGGCATCATTTTAACTAATCGATATCTACTGAATAATCCTAATTTGTTCAGAAAGTAAGCGGTCCTTCAGTATATTAAGAAGCAAAGCGCTAAGAACTGTTTAACTTTAGGGAAACGACTACGTTACCAGTTCAATTAAATGTAGTCGCGAAAAGAAAACTAGAAATATCTTTATTTGAAAATGATTGTAAATTTGATGATATCCAAACTTTTGCGCTTTTCTGATAATTTCTCGAGTGAAGAGTTCTTTTATCATTGTCGTATCTTTGCTCAATCATAAATCCTTGTATTGAGAAAGTTGGAATGACAATAAAAGACGGTATCATATTATTAAATGTTCGCAAAGTAATAAGATGTGAAATCATTTTCAACAAACAATATCATTAGCCCTTCATAATAAGAAAAATTCAGGAAGCTGCCTATCAGATAACATGCAGATACCATGAACAACCATATCTCAATACAGTCAACTCCACCCAGCGCAAAAGCGCCCATTGCGTCACACCGCCCATAGTGACACCACCCATGGCGTCACACTGCGCTTGGTTCGGAGTACTATCTATGATATATTTTTAGCACCTGCCATGAGTGAAACATGCACAAAAGAGCCATTTTTCCCTTTCTCTCTCCCTTTTCCACACCTTAACATCAGCAATTACGAAAGCCAAATCCGCTTAAAATGTCTTCCTCTATGGAAATTCAGTTCATCTAACTGTCTCATGTCCTCCCTGCACAGAACTTTCCTTGTCAGCATGGCATTTAAATGGATTCAGAGTCAATTTAGTTGTACAGTGTTATGCCGTACGATGTAAATCACTCATTTAAAAAATGTTGGGTCCCGCAACGATTACCAGCATATGTTAAAAGTCTATAGCGTCACATTTTGTTCGGTCCTAGAGGTGTCGCTCTGAGCGGAGTTGACTGTATATTAGAAAGCTTCCATTCCGTTCAAGACACAGTTAATAATTCTAGACGCTTATATTAGCTCTTGTTTTTTACCTGAGCAGGATTTAGGTCGGTATTCTTCAAGGACGACAGCCGGCCACCTTCAGAAGCAACTTGCCAAACACGGTCCCATCCTCCTGCGTCATGGATTCCCTTGACTATCAGGGTACCTACTCCACCATACATAAACACTGCTTGAAGTGTATCTGTCCACACAACGGCTTTCAATCCGCCAATTGTCGTATAACATGTTGCAACTAGGCCAATAACCTAAAAAACAACAATCGTCATCAATGTAGAGCTGAGTCATGAGGCATTTTTAACAAGTGTCTTACAATTTTTGTGATTGCAAATTTAAAGATTTTACAATTTAGATTTGACTCCGTCTCATTTCACGCATACAATAGAGGTAGCATTTAAGATGGAAGATGTGAGTTTCGGGCATAAAAAACCCACCAGAATAAACGGCCAGACGGCGATGTCAGTGACGCCGCTAAGCGCGACTGACGGAGCGTAGAGGACGACGGCCATATAAAAAAGGGTGTTGGCGATGAAAATGGCGGAGGCTGTTCGACGAAGCAGTCTTGAGCCAAATCGCAGCTCAAAGTATTCGAACATGCTCGTTGTTTTCAGACGGTATAAAATTGGCAGAAAAATGAGCCCCGAAGCCACCAGCGCCAGCGTCCCCATCTGGTAGTTCACCCAGTATATGGCACCTATGAAAGATATTTCATTATTTTTCGTCACTGAATAAATTGATTCAGATTCAGGCAAAATTAATCGGATTGTAATATTATAATAATGCAGAATACCACTAAGAATTATCAAGAATCCATCTATTAAGATTGCGGTGAGAAGTTGGATTACTGCAGCGAATAGTGAGGTACACATCTGCGTCACAGCCGTTGACAAATTATCCAGAGCGAAGCATGTTTAATAAAAAGTCAGTAACGCTATTCCTATTACACACCGCCGACGCGGGAATTTTGAATTTGCCATTCAGAATTGTTCTCAGTCAGATGTAGCATGCTTCTTGGCAAATGCAAAAAGGCGTCATGAAACGGCTATTTACTTTTTGAATTTTAATCCAAAACTTTTATTCTATCAATTACTGTGTCTCGAAATATATTCGAAGAATTTTCGGTGCAGGTACAAAATTACGATGCAAATTGCTGTATTCTGATAGACATTACTTTTCGTTGCAGAAATTCAAACTCCTGTGGCGTTCATAAATTGAAACTGAGATAATTTTGCCTACCTCGTTCGTATATCTCAGCGGGAGTTCCGAGCATCGTTAATCCTGACTGGAAAGTGGTAAGCAGAGAAAGCGCCATCGGCAGAACCGGCATCTTTCGACCGCCCATGAGAAATTCTTCGGTTTCAGATTTGTTTGGATTCGCCTTGATGCGCGCCTGGTTACGCTTTGCTTGGATCGCGTAAAAGGCGCCCACTCCCAATGAAATGCACAGAAATGCCGCGAAGAGCACATAGTCAATCGCGACGAATGCGGACGTCATTCTCGACTCTATACAACTGCAATTACACAAAGGAACTCATAACATAATCGTTTACTGAAGTAATACTTTGTGATATTTTGTGAGAAACAAACTCCACTCACCTCTTGCTGTTCGCTCCGTTTGACGAAGCTTCTTAGCGGTAACCTAACTCTAACGAAAATTGATATAATTTCCGGCCAAGCACCCATTTCATAAACCTTTGGAGAACTAAATGGGAATGGAGAAAGTCTTAGTCCTGCGTTATCTGAGCGTTATTGATGTTCAAGTGAAAGTCTCAATTTCTTATATCTCAATGGCTTTATGAAACAAATCTCAGCTTTTCATGCACATATAAAAGTAAAATAGTTGACTACGCCTTAACCAGAGTTGTGGGTGTTTATTTAACTTACAAATAAATGAGAATACGATTATGCCACTGGCCCTAGACACATAAAATATACTCCGAACTTACATCAAAGTAGCGCAGTGAGCGAGCGCTACTTTACCGCCTTCTCAATCCGCAATACGTGCTATCAGGAGCTACTTGGCGCCTACCGACTGAATGTGATTTAGGCCATTATGCATTGTAAAGTTACTGATAACAATCTGGGGCAAGCAAACTCTAGCCCTATAGTGGCAGCTTTTGCTTTGTGTGCGATTATGAGGCGTATTCTTCACCAAGCCGCTACTGTTGCGTCATTTCCTATGTGGCGTTTCTGGAAGAGCAATGTCAGTTACTCCCACTACCAATAAGAGTAGGAATGACGCCATCAGAACGGGCGACATGCACGTAAAAGAGCGAATAATTGGTAACTCGTTCAGTGACCCTTTACATATCGGTAGTCTGCGGTCAATCTCACAAATCGTTTGCGAATGCAGAACTGCTAGTGCGGTGATTAGTCAGAGAAGCGGAAATAAAAGGAAAAGGCGAAATCATCGCGCTCAAAACTCTATATTTGCAATAGTTTTATCCAACTGGCTGCCGGAGGCTACTTCGTGAGCTGTTATAACCATAACTACTATTGTAACGAATCCAGGAAGCGCAGTGATTTGATTGGTTAGTTGTAATACGAGCGGGAAAATGCGCCATGCATACGTCACATATTGCCGTCGCTGCACTTGTCATAATTGCCGTATGAGATCGATACGATAATTTAAACGGTTTACGATGAGTTATAAAAATATACGCCATGGAACCGTGCCATGGCGTATCGATTTCATATCGTAATAGTAATTGCTTAAACGAACTACGCCCCTGGATGATCGCGACGCATATTACCGAACGGAACGTGCGGCCAGCCATAGTGGTAGGCGTTCAAAAAACAAATTCGTCGTAATTATTATATTAGTACCGAAGGCTATAATATAGCGGTTCCTTCAATCACAATACTGATGATACGACAGACATTTTGTACTATGTCTGCGTATAACGTGAGCAAGGTCATTCGCACTTTCGCTTCGTCCTTATACATTTTTTCAGTAAACAGTCCAAAAAAGGATAGAATCTTTTCGCGACGACCATGATTTTCGGATGATCGAAAGATGTTTTGTCCAGTTGTTAAATAGGCTGATTGTTGATAACGAAGAGTCACTTTGCGCTGTTTTCGTTTGCGACACTTGATTGTGTGTCAAAGTTTGGATGACTAGTATTCTATAATGTGCAGTGTGCGGCACCAGCGTAAGCTCTGACGTCTTAAAATTGTAACGTTTCGAAAACTTTCTCATTCCTGATCTGACGTCAGAATCAGAGTACGAAATTTATTTCAAGTCATTAATTTGACGATACTATTATGATAATTTATATAGAAGGAATACTGATTATCAGAGTCAGAAATCGAACAATTCGAAAAGTCAGTTATCATTTGTTGATGCCATAGTCAGTATTGGGCGTTTCAAAACTACGCAGGTGCAACTAGGTACGCTTAGTAAACATGATAGTGTGTTTATCAAGCTTGCTAAAGTAAAATGAGTACTTTAACTTTACCTAATCTCCGTTTGTGGTCATATTCAATTGCTTTACTCCTGTTTGAAAATCAGGTACTCCCTTCTGTTTTAAAAATTTGTCAACTTTGCCTCCACTTTCCCCATTGATAACACGGTGAGTTACGCCGCTCTGTTTGATGAGTATCCAATCAAAAAGCCTCGCTTGGTCTTTGAACAACGCGTTCATAAACAAACCTGCGTCCTCGTGCACGGTTGTTTATCGTTGACTTACTGCGCGGTAACATTAAACTATAGCAGGCTCGAGATCTTTAATTCATAGTCACTTTCCTTCAATCTGATAGCGCCTGGTATAATGAGGTCTGACAATAAAACCGGTCGGCGCTTCTTTATTCACGTGAACCATTGCCTTCCGACCACGATGCCTAGAGGGAGGAATTTCGTCAAGATAATCAATGTGACAGGCGAATGCTGCAAGAAACAGGATGAAAAACTAAACTCGCATAATCATGCTATGACGCCGTTTCAAATTACGAAGTTAGTAGGGTATTTAAAACCCTTGTCTGGCGTCCGCCCCTTCTTTCCCACATTTCAAGTCTAGTGCGTTGCTTTCGTCATTTTTCACACACCCAAACAGCTGAATCGAGGTATCGGTTACCTCTAGCTGTGGCGCTGTACCATAGTTTATTAATAGCTACGTTGAACAAAGCTGCTTTCTCATTAAGTTGCAACATTATTTTCTTATTCCATAGTATATAAATTTATTACTGAATTAAAAATATTTAATGTTCGTGTACGGCAAGACAGCGGTAGCATCTGACTTCGCGAATGTGCCGCAGATCGTTAATATGTACTTATGAAGGCATGAAAGGGCTGCTTAGTGTTAAATTAATCGATTGTCATGCGCGGCTTAGAGCTGCAAACGGTACATTTCCCATAGCTAGGGTTAACCAGAGTTCCTCTGTAATTTTGCCACATTTTATATGACAGAATTAGCATAAATAGATATATTGAATTATTTTATAGAGTAAGCAATAAAGGAAGATTATCAAAAATGGCCACGAAGTTTAAAATGATGCATAATAAATGACAGTTTCAGAGAAAAAATGTTTACGACAGTCGATTACTGCATATTCGCCGCCTTTATTGGTCTGTCGATGCTTGTCGGCATCTACCATGCGCTTAAATCGAGCAGACAGCAGGCAAAGGCCGTAAAGTCAGAGAAGACGGCCGAATTTCTACTCGGCGGACGAAAGCTTCCCATTATCCCCGTCTGCTTATCTCTTCTCACCACTTTTATTTCCGGCCTCTCTCTCCTCGGAGCGCCTGCGGAAATTTACCAACGAGGTGCGTTCAGAGTTCAGTGTTTGCATTATGACAGCAGGAATTTCCGCCAAGTTGGAACTGTAATTGACAGGATGTGTGATTTCGAGTCTGATATACTTTTCTGCGACAATGAAGTCAGAATCGGTGTCCGAAATTCATTTTTAGTTTCACTTCATCATTTACGCGGTAACAGTAAGACTCTCTTTGTAAATAATTCTGATCTTCAAATTAATCTCGTTAGTTATAAATTAATTAAATTTTAAGACTCAGCAGTTATTTCCAGTGTCGTATACAGTAAAGCGTTTTGAGGTTTGTACGACTGACAGTACAATTTGAATTTTAAGGTTTTTTGTTCTGGCCTATGTACTGGTCGAGTGCGATTGCGTTCCTTATCAGCGGTTATTTCTTCGTGCCAATCTTCTATAAACTGCAAGCGACGAGCGTCTACGAATACTTTGAGAAACGCTACGATTCGAAGCTGCTTAGACGGATCGGCGCCGCCCTGTTTCTGTCGACCACCTGGTTCTACATGGCCGTCGTTATGTACGCCCCTGCAATCGCACTGACGGGAGTCACTCAAGTGCCTCTTTGGCCATTTATCCTGGTACAGGAACTGTTCACTATCCCAAATTTTAATTGCTAACCAGAAAATCAAGTTTTCCATCATGGACAAGTTAAGGGGCAAATACTCCTTTATTATGTAATCAAGCACAGTGTCAATAACATTTTGCAACGATCAGTCTATATCATGAAACTTTGCGCTGAGAATAATTATGCTCGTTTTTAATTAATGTAGAAAAATTTCGACTGTCTCGAAACACTGGAGAGGTTTTATCGCGCAATTTCCCACATGCAGTCAGTAGAATTTGGCTTAAGCAAAAATCGCTTATACAAGTTTTACTTTGTATTGCCAGCACGATAAAAACTGAGATAAACTATTATGTGTAGGCGGTTGGACTTGCCTCCACTTTCTACACGAGTATCGGCGGAATGAAGGCGGTCATATGGACAGACACGATTCAAGCATTCTTCATATATTTGGGCATCGGAATACTCCTGTTTAAGGGCACTAGCGATGCAGGTAAGAAAAGAATGCGCGCATTGGAAGACGGTCTGCCACAATTGCATATACTTTTCTCACCTCGTTACTCTCTTTAAGAGACAATTTGTTTGTGTTCGCGCACAGTCTGAGCGATTTGTATCGAATATTCATAGTTGATGTGCAAACTCATGCGCAGAAAGTGATCTGTCAGAGATAGTAACGAGGCACGAAAATTTCACGGTATTGTGGCAAAGTAGCTTCTTAAATTGCGCACAGTAATGCTCATGCGTAAACGCTTATACCTATTGACAGGCGGTCTGCAAGAAGTCTTTCGAATTTCCATGGTGTCAGGTCGGTTCGACGCTCTGAAGCGCACTGATCCGTCACCGCTGCAAGTACGTCAGCTTTTGAATTCACTTGTCATTTTATTCAGTCACTTGCAATTTCAGCACAACAACTTATGGCTCATGACGTTCGGCTCGGTTCTATGGTGGTCGACTATGTACGGTCTAAATCAAATGGCACTGCAAAGATACTGTAGTATGCCGAGTCTGAAACATGCTCGTATCCTGATAGGAATAACTGTTCCCGCCTTCCTAATACTCGGCTCCATGTGCTGCTACATCGGCGTCGTCATGCTCGCCTACTTTTACTATTGTAACCCGATCGAGTCGGGAGAGATCGAATCGCAAGATCAGCTGGTTATTTTATTCGCTGCCAAAGTCTTGGGTAAGATAAAACAACTAGAATTTGTGAAAATGCTCCAAATGCGTCGCTTAAATTCAATATACTCTCTTCTTGTAATTTTAAGCTGCGCCTGTTAGCACTCGAAAGCTGCACGCTAGTCTTCAGGTGCGGACCGCAGAAATTAGTAATACTTTTTAGCCTTTACGTTGCAGTGTGCTGAGTCTCTTGTATATGGATTCCTCTTATATTCTGATCTTTTACATCAGGGCCCTTCTGTGTATGGACAATGCTGTTGAGCCAAAGTTTCAAATCAAATTTTTAGGTTTCTTTCCGGGTCTTCCCGGTCTGTTTTTGGCGTGTCTGTTCAGCGGCACGTTGAGCACCATCTCCAGCGGAATTAATTCAATGACAGCTGTGCTGTGGGAAGATTTCCTTAAAGATAGCCATGCGGTCAGACTGGGCGACACGGGCTCGGCCAATCTCAACAAGATGTGCGCCTTCATTTTTGGTATCGGCGCCACGTTGATGGCATTTTTGTGCCAGTACATGGACGGAATGATCAACGTAAGTCAACTATAACCCCACGCGCGTTGCTCGTCCATAAAAAGTCTATAATGACATCCTGGCTGCCCGCTTAGAATGATTTAGAATAAAAGAAACACGCAATTATCGCTTCATTTTGTGTACACGCATTTTCCCGTCAAAACTATTGATCCTGCAAACTGCCGTAACGCGAAAAGCTCTAATTTTAATCATTTTCAGGCTGCCAACAGCGTGCTTGGCGCGATCGCCGGTCCGCTCGCTGGCCTCTTCTTTCTGGGCATTTTCTTTCCTCGAGCCAACAAGAACGGAGCCTTCATCGCGGTCATCCTAACTGTATCCTTCTTCCTATTCTGCTCGGTAGGGCACAACCTCAACCATCCATATGCCGACTACGCTCTGCCGACAAACTTCACTTGCGAAAAGAACGAGACTTTCTTCGGCAGCCTAAACGCCTCCCATTCTGCGACATCCTCGGCGTTCGTTCACGCTCCCTATGATCCTCACTACGGAAAGCCCGAGGTTTTTTTCGCCTACAAACTGTCGGCTTTCTCCTACGCGCCCCTAAGCGTTGCAATGGTCATCGTCATTGGCTATGTGGCGAGCATTCTTATGCCTCAAAAGATGACGCCGTACCAGCGAAAGCTAGCCTATTCGCTGACCTACGTGGGACGCAACACTTTCATGAATGATCAGCGAACGATGATGAGTAAAGATGGTGAAAGCCTCATCCATAAAAGTGAAGAGATGAATATAATGCCTTCATTGCGATTGAAGTGAATGCCGAGTATTCATAATGCATTGTTGATAACCTTTATTTGACACACCAAAACGATCAGAGCTCGTACTCTGGAAGCTTCTATTGCCGGTTTGGATACTCCAGAGCTTACTCGCTTTTCTCGCGAGAGTAAGCTTCCTACTAATGGATTCATCCCTGCGCTGTTAATATTACTTTTAATCACAATGTATGAGAGTAAAATTAGTGATAAACAGACGCAAGCATGCAATTCATGATGTCATGTGTGCATCAGCTAAGACGATAACGAACATTTCATCTATGCAAAAAAGATTTCAGAATATCTTCCAGGAAGGGTTTATTTTTCCAAAAATGCAGCATATTTCGCACGATTCGAGAGCTTCCAGAATAGCGTCCCTAATTAAGGAACAAAATTTCATTCAAACTCTGACGCTACACAGACAGACATAGCACCAAAAAACAGAGTTAACAGATTGCATATTGCTTATTTCTTCGAAGCCGGATTGCAAGCCTTGTGCGGCGCGCAATCGAGTTGTCCTCGCACAATCTTCGTCCTCACACCGATCAAGTCGCGTCGTCGTCCGCCCATCACCAACACCTGAAGTTATTTCAACCATTTACACAACCATTCATTACAATTCGTCACTCGTGCTTAATACGCCACCGATTATCATAATTCGTCACTCTTGCATCATATTTCGTAGTTTTTGCATTAATACGTCACCCTTACACTCCATTTTGCCACAGTAGCGTTCTAACTGAATGCCGAAAGGACGAATCACATAAAAGGGTTACGAAACAGAATGCAAGAGAGACGAATTAAGATGATAGTATATATTTGTGATCTTGCATTAAACCGATCACTCTTGCATATCATTTCGTAACCCTTACGTTCAATTCGTCATTTTTATATTCCATTTCAACGAACTTGCGTCTTAACTGAATACAGAGGGGACGATATTGAATGCAAGAATTACGAATTAAATACCGGTTACCATAATATCTCGTCACTTAGCAATATATTTCGTAAGCCTTGCATTCTATTTCGTCACAACAGCGTTCTAACTGATGCATTGATGACAAAATAATGTGCAGGGGTCACGAAATAGAATAAAAGAGAGGCGAATTATGATGAATGGCGGTGTATCAGCCTCTACTAAACCTATAACGACGACGGGGAATTCCCATTCCTGTCCCCGAAACTTCCCTGATCAAAATTCTAGTTTCTCTCTGCCTTACATGGTTTCAACTCTTGCTGATTATGATTTATAATCAAAATTTGCATATCAGTAACAAGAAATCTTACATTGAATAAGACAAACTGCTTCGAAAGTAGACAGCGCTTTTTGTCAATTTACGCGTGTAATAACCAAGAACCGACTATTATTCTTGATGAAAATCGGTATTCAAGCACCGAAAAGCAAGCTCGTCTTTGCCAAATACGGCATCTGACGAGATTTTGTTACTGAGCGAAAAATTTTGACTATAATACTAATTCATTTTATGATTAATATGGTGACTAAAGAACGACCAAGATTTACTGAATTTATTAAATGTCGACTTTTGCTGTATTCACACCTCTCATCATGTAAATGTGGTATCCTTCCTAAAGCATTTTACACCCCATCCTCATTACAACTTCATTCTCTACTATTAAAACGTATTGTATTGCAATATTAAAATAAAGCGGAATTGCTACCTGACTGTGCTCTTGAAGATTGTGGCCGACACCAGGGATGTATGAGCAGATTTCCCTCCCATTTGTCAGTTTCACAAGCACGCATTTACGATTTCCAGAGTTTGGCTTCTTCGGATGACGAATGACCGCTGAAAATAGATTACTGTCTTTAATCTTGGCAAGAGCGAGAAATAATAAAAGCTAATACAAGTACGAATTTGAATTCGATATAGAGAATAAGCTTTGATTGCTGAGTGACAAAACGTCGGCGATATTTTTCGGTCGCGAGAAAAAATGCCGAGACACGATAATAATGAAGTTTGCGAATAATCACTCGCTTAATTCAATTTCACAAAGTGAGTTGCGACTTATTGTATGCAGGCGATACAATAAAATTGGAGTTGGTGAGTGAGTAAATATTCAGCACATAGCTCTTTAAGTAGAAGCTAAAAAACTACGGAAGAATTGAGCATTCTAACGATTTTACCCCACAATAACTACTGTTACAGTTTTCACTCAATATTTTGTTCGCTCGAAATTTTTAATCTCTACTTTTTGACCACGCTCTAAAAGACCAGTAGAAATAATATTTTAATAGTACGTAATGCAGCATAGATAATAAGTAATCGTCATTTAAAACATCAAGAATAGCATGACCGCTTAAGAAAAGAAGACCATGCAAAAAGCGTTATTGCGCTCACTTTTGACAACAACGCCGCGCATGACGTTCGATCCAGAAATGGGCGACTTCATTTTACTGCGGCTTCGACGAGGGGGAGGTCCGCCTCGTTCGTGCATCTGCTGCAGCAAACTGTTCTTCCACCATGTCACGGAGGTGTGCAAACTTCGCCAGCCAAACGAAGACGACGCCGTGGCCGCCGTCTCGGCGGAAAGCATTGGCTGCCATGAAGAGGACACCTTTCCTATTCGACTGGCAAAGGATGACAGCAGTCGACCAGTCGCCAAACAGCCTTTCAAAAACATCTTCGCAAGCAAAATTCTAAGCCTATATCAACATCATTTGAAGAAAATTTTGCTTGCCAATTTACTTTATCAGTTCCGACTGAAAATATTACTGCAGTAACATTCGGGGTGTACTGTACAATCGAGTACAATCGTTTCAAGACTCACATTCCTTGAGACACTAGACACTTTTGACGTTTCCATCCTGACGATCGCCGAGGGCTCGCTGTTCGAGGTCAAGTCTACCGCCGGCGACACCCATCTGGGCGGTGAAGACTTTGACAACCGACTAGTCACCCACTTCATCCAAAAGTTCCAGCGCAAGTACGGAAAAGACCTTCGCTCCAACCCGCGCGCTCTGCGTCGCCTGCGAACCGCTTGCGAGCGGGCGAAGAGAACTCTGTCCAGCTCGGCCGAAGCGGCGATCGTAAAACTGTCCGAGCACTCATTCCACGCGCGCAAAAACACCGAAACCGTCCTCAGTGACGCAAAAAACGAAACTCAAACCCATATCCAGATCAATAACTAATTACGTGCGGAAATCGCCGTGTTGCGCCGTTGTCGCCTTGAGCAAGAATCAAGGATATAACCAGAGACCCTGATCTTCTTGATTGACCTTTGTTTTCCTATTACTTTGCTTTTCAGAGATTTGTATGAGCAACAATTGGACACATCTTCTCATTCTCGGTTGAACCGCACTTCCAATGGTCATGTGAGGAGCAGTGAGGAAAATAAGATAAAATTCAAGCAACTGCAATGACTGCATGTTGTTAAAATTGAAAACTCTTTTAGCATAGCGGACGCTTTCGAGAGGATAGTGTAAATTTAGCTTTAGCAGAAAGGTGGTCCTTCAAATAGTTCTCAACAGTTTGGAGCCAGACACCACATGTGAAATTAAAGAGGGCAAAGAGTGAATTTATGGGCAGAGGATCTTTATGTAACATTTACAAATGCATTGATCGCGCGACTGGACTTCAGATTCACCAAACAAGCGGCAAAACATTAAAATGATAATATTTAAGATTGTAGTTATGCAAGCCAAAAGGAGGATTTTCTGAAAGATTTTCGCACTAAGTTTCTCGCTAATAAATATTTTTTAGCATACTTCAATTATTATAGCGTGTTAGCGCAGTACTATACTTTCGTCCCGTTCTTTTTTAACCGTTGCTATTGTCGTAGCCCGTAAACGAAGCGCGTTTGTGGGGTCAAGGATTAAACGCGGTCGAAAACAACCCGCGGTTTGGCGGCGGTTGACGTCTTATCAAACGATAAAGGTATACTATTGCGTTTGTTCACAAGTTTATCATAGCATATGTCGTTTGCGTAGCTTCTAGCAAGTAAGAACTCGTACTGAATTATGCATCGGTGCAACAGAGTAGTTGTGTAGGACGGCTACGAAATGAAATTATTAAATTTTGCTGACACCCTTCGCGGTACCGTGCGCATATTTGCGCAGCTCATAAGAAAGCTTGGGGAATATCAAACATTTACAATGTGCCAGTAAGAATACTGCCTCTTAGAAGCGGGTAAAGGGTTACCAGCAGCTCTTGTCCAGTTCTGTCTTCTTCATCCTCGTTATTGAGCGTTTGTCGTATTAGAAATTTTTTATTTGATAGGTACACATAAAATAGGGGTATTCGAGATGGCTAGTGAAAAAGTCTTATAACACCAAAACCCGAGTATGCATTTGGTTTAATGAACGGTGGTCGTATCAGCGTTTCGAATAGCAGTTCGAGTTTTTATCGAATTTACCGCTTTCAGAGGTGTACTACCGATATGCGCAACGGCGTTCGATAGAGGAATAATCTTCAACTTTTTCCGAACATCAGCAATATAAGCTGTGAGCAGCAGAAATTTCGACAGCGCTGAACAATGAACCAGGAAGATATAGGACGTATTAATAGCAACACAGAAATTTTGGTTAGAGATCTGGAGACATCGCTTGTTGGTCGCTCTCTTCTCGCAGCTAGAATTTTTAGTGATAGTGATTTCGATGTCATTGAGGTACGTGTTCAACACTACTCGCGATTTCAAAAACTGTTTACAAAAGAGATGATACTGTGTTGCAGGCAAAATTAACGAGAGATGAAAAGAACCATGAACTACTTACTATTTTGAAACAAAGAGGCCCGTTTGCATTCCAAGCATTCTTAACAGCGCTGGGTAATGCTGGTCGTGTACAGCAACATTTATTAGAGCTCATGCGTAAAGATAGTCAACGGATGTTATCGTTGTCAGCATCTGAAATTGAATTAAACGCTGCGGCTAGACGCTCACCCTCTTTAGTTATTCACCAACAGATGAACGAATCTCTGCCTGAACAAGGCTCTTCAATCGACTTCGGCGATCCCACATCAAACGTTTATAGCAATGACAAAATGGTATTGAATTATTTGAAATTCTGTCGTGTAATCGTGAAAGCTGCTCTCGATAATCGCCTCAAGGGAGCTCAGAATTATTTCATTTCCACTTTCTGAAGGCGCACTCCATTTCATATTTTCTGTTTATGCCAAACTCAAATTATTTGTAACAACGGATAAATAAGTTACACAGGTACTGTTTGGGGGATAAGAAAAATCTTTGCTTTACGAAGCGCGGATGTTACTTGATTAATAATAACTAGGGCTGTAACGGGGACGGGGAATTGGGAATTCCGGGGACGGGGAATTTCGGGGACGGGGACAAATTCAGATTCCGGGGACGGGGAGTTTCGGGGACGGGGACAAAATCAAAATCCGGGGACGGGGAATTTCGGGGACGGGGACAAAATCAAATTCCGGGGACGGGGACTTTTCGGGGACGCCGATTTCGGGGACGGGGACAAAAAAATGCGAAAAAAAATGACTTAAAATGCATAATAACGTATCGACATAGTGTAAACTGCACTGAACAGATATTAGAATTTTGAATTATGATAATTGAGTGTGAAAAACATAGAATTTTAGGGACGGGGAATTCCGGGGACGGGGACAAAATCAGATACCGGGGACGGGGAATTTCGGGGACGGGGACAAATTGAAATTCCGGGGACGGGGAATTTCGGGGACGGGGACAAAATCAAATTCCGGGGACGGGGACGGGGACGGGGACGGGGAATCCCCGGGGAACGGGGAATTCCCCGTCCCCGTTACAGCCCTAATAATAACTATCATCTTTACACTAGCAATCCCATTGTACAGCCGCATTTTACGAAGAGTAATCCTGTGCCCCGTTTCAGAACAAACAGTTCTTCGAAACAGCCGCTCAAGCTTTCGAAGAACTAACAACAAAGTATTTCAATACTGATTACTATCAATATGAAACATTTAAAAATTGGGCTGTTATCAAAACAGTACACGATGCAAAAAGACGTGCCACCACAATTGTTTATCGTTGCAAGCCGCAACCATCAGACGAGCCGTATACTCTCTTTGGCTTAAAAGTACTATACATTCGCTTAAATTAAATTGTTACTGGCTACTCTTTACTTGCAGACAGAACTGGATACTTGTGCCGAATTGCACTTCAAAGATCTTCTTGCAAATGTTGAGTTGGAAACACTGGAGAATCTCGAGTATGAGAGTATCAAGGTAAAATTTTTTAGAGAGCAAATAAGCTTAAAAGGCTTAATGAAATCGTGTTTTGCTTTCTCTGTGCTCAGTCCAACTATACAGTGAAACCCGAATATAAGAGCAGGCTCAGGAAATCGAAAAGTGGCTCTAATATTAGGGTTTTGCTGTAGTAATATTAAATATGCGTTGGTCCAGGATTTTTGAGACCGGTCCGGTCCACGGTCCGGTTCAAGGTTCAGTTGGGTCGGTCTCGGTCCGATCTGATGCACCGAGCAATTCGATACTCGATCCAGTGGACTGACGTATCTGCTTGTAATATCATAATTATATGCTCTGATATGCGCTGTTTCTTATGGCGAAAGGCAAATATCGTAAATCTTTCGTGCATCAGTAAGTTTTCTAGCGTTTTGTCGCGCTGAGTCGCAGGGTCCGATTTTTGCTGGTGGGTATGAGCCCGCCATGTGAATGCGACAGTGAATAATCCGTTCGGCCTTCGCATGCCTGACACCGATAAATCTTTCTTGCATCAGTATACATTAAATAAACTTTTTCAGCGAATTGAATGGCTCGGCCTGCAATCCGATATAATTCATGTAGTATTGAAAGATTTAAACTTTCTTTCTCCTGGACGAGAAGTTGTACTGGCAAGACATTGGCGTAAAGTCAACAATGCATACTTAATTTGTAATCGTTCAATAGAAACGGACAAAGTGCCGAAATCTAAAAAAAAAATTAGGTAAAGATATATGCAAAAATTTGCATTGAAAATCTTCTGTTACTTGCTTTATTACTTCCACGAATTGTGAAACACTCGTTTAGTTGTTTAAAATTTGCAGTATATGAATTAAAGCCTCCTTCCATAACATGCTGTAAAGAAATCATATTTACGCCTTCCCATTTCCTAAACCAATTTTCGCGCCCAGCTAATTACTGCACTTGGAATATGCTTTTGCAAAGATGGAGCTTAGCAGCACACTGTAATTTGCACTTAAGCGTCTCATTTGCTCTTGCTGTCAGTGAATAATTATTTGACCTTTTACAGATACTATACAAGGTTTGCTGCCGCACGCTATACTCCAGCACTCGACAATGAAAATCGTTGCATATATGAAGGACTCGTCTCAGGCGATCCAAAGGTGAGAGAAATGCTACAATGCGCGACTAATAAGCTCTCTTTTATTTCGGAATATATGACTGTCGCAATGCATAAGAGAGTGAACGTTGAGTGCGGGAATACATATCCCTAGGTACTCTGAGGTCGCAATAACAGTGCCGATCAGTGCTTTCCTCCGTTTAATTTCTCTCACAGAATATTTTGCTTATTTCCTTTTAAAAAGTGTCGCTTTTTTGCGTTAATATGCACCATTGACAGTTCTAGGGGACCATAATTTAGTTTCCAGGTATTTTGGGAAGTATGCTCTCAGGCAGACAATATCACATTTTTCATACTTTGCATTCTGGCCGACCATTCTTCCAAAATACTTTGTCAACCTGAATGGAGGCGCCTAACACTACTTGTTTATCATACTAAAAATAGGCACTGTCATCTGCAGCTCACACTATGTTCCCTGTTCAATCAGCTTTTTTCAATTTATTTCTTTATTTCAAAGTTTTAGGGTTGGATATCAGGCTGGGGGCTTACATCAATTTACGACAGAATTCTAGGAAATCTGATTATAAATGAAGTTCACCTTCAACACATAAAAGATGATCGAATAAATAGCTGTCTTCGATCAGACTGCAGAAACCGTGGACCAAAAATATGTATGTACTGTAAGAACATCTACAATTTTTCAAATACAGTGTTTTTGTCATATTCTGAAGCAAGCAATACCACGACAATTAACCAAAGTCAAGTAAGCAGCTTTAAAAATTTATATACAGGGTGGCCCAAACAAAAGGTTCTTTAATCATAACTCGCTTCAAAGTAGACATTTCGGTCTAAAAGTTTAGGTGAAGATGCATCTAGTAATGAACTATTAGTGGGCCGAGTTTGGGCTCCTAATATTTCCGGGTTTCGTGTTGGGACCAGCAACACCAGAGAATCATAATGAAAATCTTCCTGATTAATTTGAAAAAATTTTCGTGAAAAAGTGGTTTTCTCAGAAGAGCACCTCTTCGAAATTCAAAATTTGATGAATGAAGGACACGGCGCTTAGAAAATCCGGAACTGTTGAGCTGTCAGGCCCTTGTCATTTTATGGGGTGTTAGCTCTTTTATCCGGGTCTCTTATACCCGGGTTTTACTGTATAATAGTCCAGAATCAAATTATAGGTTGGCTCAAAAAATGGTCCTGAGTACGCCAATCAAGAGGGCTTCAGCAAACAAACAGAAGACCTACCCGTGACTGCAAAAGTTTTACCAATAAATATTAATAATTCCCAAGCTCCATGTACTTCTTTACCTACCTCGTCTCAGTATAAAGTTGAAGAGAGAGAGAAATTATTAGAACGGTAAAGTTGTGCACTTAGATAAATAATTAAAGCATTTTGGTTACTTTTCATACTCCCTCACTTTCTTCGAATAATGACTCATACCTCGTGTATATTTTAATTATTAAGCTTTCAATAAATAACGAGCTGCAATCAACCAGTAGATATCTAAACTTGACTTCATCCTCAACAAAAAATTGTTACCAAGTCTCGTTTTTTTTGGGTCATCCTATATAAAGATTAGCAGTATTTTATGCAGATGAAAAGGACTCCCTGAACACTATTTTATGGTACATCGGACTATCTCAGGTTCATTTATTATTTTTTGTAATATAGCGAACTTATTTTTGTTCAAAGGGCAAACAACGCAATAACTAATTCATTCGTCCACAGTTCAGGCATTCAAATTAACCATTTGCACACAAGAATACAAAATAATCATAGTACTCAAGGGAATATAAATACTGGTGGCGCTAATGGACTTGTAATTATTAAATACTATTATTGCTATATGTAGGCGTGCGCCTACGTATTCGAACTGGCGCGCTTTTATATAAGTTGGTATTGTTCTTGAAATGATTATGATCGCGTGATTGCTCCTCCGGTTGAGGAATTAAAGTTAGTGTATGCTGGGTGCGGGTTCGGGCGCGGTTGTGTCCCTTTTTGGGGCACGCCGTGCCCAAACTCTTGAATAAAGAGGACCCGAATAAGCTGCACTCCTACAAATGGGGGCTGAAGCCGTAGTGGATGAAACCGAGGACGAGGCGGGTGGAGCAGCGCGTCGCTGTGTAGCCCCGGGGATGGTGGCGTCGGCAGTAAATGCTGCCGTCGCATATCGCCACGCGCTGAGCCCTGTCCGTTCCTGTCTCAAGTACCCGTCGAAGGAGAGATGCGTCTGTTCTGCCCCGTCGTCCAGCGCGACTGTCGAGGGAGACGCGAGCGATCCTGTGCGACCCGGTCCAGTGTCCGTCGAAGGAGTCTTGTTTGTTCCTGCCCTGCCGTCCTGAGCGACCGCCGAGGGAGACGTGTGCGTTCCTGTCCGGCCCTGCTCTGTTTGACCATCGAAGGCGAGAAGATGGTTCGTTCCGTTCCTGCCGTGCCGTCCAGCGCGACTGCTTGTGCGACCCGGTCCAGTGCTCGTCGAAGGAGATGCATCCGTCCGTGCCCTGCTGTCTCGTGTGACCGTTGAGGGAGACGTGAGCGATCCGGTGCGACCCTGCCTGAGTGGCCGCCGAAGGAGAGAAGGAGATGCGTCCGTTCCTGCCCTGCCGTCGTGCGCGACCGTCGAGGGAGACGTGAGCGTTCCTGTCTGCTCTGCGCGGTCCAGTGCACGTCAAAGGAGTCGCGTCCGTTCCTGCCCTGCTGTCCAGTGACCTTCGAGGGAGATGTGAGCATTCCTGTGCGACCCAAGCCAGTGTCCGTCGCGGGATTCCCGAACCATTCTGTCTGCGCTTGTCCAGTCCCTGCCATGAGGTGATCGTGTTGACTCGCTTACTCCGGATTCTACCATTTTTTGTCGCTTTCGTCGTTATGTTCGCTTGTTATGCGCGCAACCCGATTGGATTGATTTCTTCGCATAATGCTTTAACGCATGCTTTCGTTCTTGTATTCGCGCGCACCTTTTCGTTATTTGTGTCGCTTGCACTCTTTGCTTGGCTAGATGCAGTCGCTTAGTTAATGCTTTCCGTATATAAGCTTCACGCTCTTGTTGCGCATTATTGTCATATTGTATAGTGGAGTAGTCATGCAGTAGCGCGTTATCGTTTTGTATGGTGCAATGTGTCCCTGTTCCCGGTGAGGGCGGGGATATGTAGGCGTGCGCCTACGTATTCGAACTGGCGCGCTTTTATATAA
>NIUQ01002087.1:0-24605 GCA_002796945.1 Plectus sambesii
GGAAACTTACAAATTGTACGATTTGAAGAAGACGCTTCAACGGCTACATCAGCAGGATCCAAACAACAATCGTCATCCGCAACTGTCGTTTGAAGACGATTATCCGCTCTTGCTCGATCAATATCTGCCCTTTATTGCGGATTACGGTACGTAGACTTGGTATTATGGTATTCCTTAGGTTCATCACATTAAGCTGTCTAACATTCTTTAATTCATCACTTTGGCATTTTTTCCCGTCAAACCTGCATTCAGTCTTGAGCGTTCTAGTTGAATGCAAAGATGATGAAATCGGATGCAAGTGTGACGAAATAGAGTGCAAAAGTGACGAGTAAGGATGCAAGATGGTTTTTTATAGATGGTATAAAGTGATATTCAATGTGGTATCACGCTAATCATCTTTTAAATTTTAAATGCTACATTATTCTACTGTAACCAATATTTTCGTATTTCCTTCCTGACATATTTTTAAAAAAATTGTCTTTGTTTTTTATCAAAATATTTAGGTTACCGTTTAAAAATTGGCACCTATTGATTGTGCATTTCTGGATCTCATAATAAAGTTAGACAATTTTCGCCAGAATTTTTGCAAAGCTGGACTACAAAGATTATTTAGTCCCTCGGAAGTTTCAGAATTTGAAACTGCCGTCCTACGCAATCCATTGCACATTCGCGTGCGCAGGCGTCCATCCTTTATGGCTTTCTTTATCGTCGCCGTCTTGGGCGCTAATTGAATAATTAATGGCGACGACCATTGCAGATGTACCCTCATCGCCTTCGCGTCCCACCACGTCTCTCAATACACTGATCGGAATCGGAAATGAGTGAGCGACCATTTTTTCCAACTTTCCCGCTGCTGGCTCGAATCGTGTGCGTTAAAGACGACGCTTATGTCCCAACTACCGTGTGCTTATACCCTGTTCTCTGCCTGTGACAGAAGCCTTTTTCTGAATTTCCCCATTCGCCTGAGAAAGATCAACTATGGGCTGCGTTAAATCTCTACCCCGCCCACCCAGAAGACCTTCATTTCTCTCTGGATGTTCCGAAACTAAGTACTGCCAGTAATTAAACATTTATTATTAGTGAGGCCTGGATTAGTGCGCATGTTTTGCACGCCTCATGTGCAACTTTTGTGTACCCGGATAAGTGAACAACCTGGATGTGTGCACATAATTTTCCTGCCAGATCGATGTGCACTTATTCGGATATCTCAGTACTTTAATTTTGATACACATGTGATTTAGAACGTTTAATATTTGTTCATATGTTTTGCATATTTTTATTCAAGTGACGTCCCCCGCATTCGAAAGAAATGGAAGCTCGAAATTATGTTGAAGTGACGACAACACTGTTGCCTCTTTTTTCATTGAAAATATTATAACCGAGGCATTCGTCTTATTAGCAATATCTTCGGAGAGGGGTGGTGGGATTGAGAATCAAAATAAGCGCTCTATGCTGAGAGAGTACTAGTTGAATGAGTATCCATTGCCCTGAGCATCTTGGCATTGTCCAGGGTGCGGCAAAGGTTCCCGTGGTTTTTCAAAGAAAAACCATTTCTAAAAGAACATAGGAGGAAAATGAACAAAAGATAGAGAACAGATGATTTACATGAATAAAACTGTTGTAAGAGAAAATTTTTATCGTTATCAGAAGACTTGAAATTTTATCAAATATGACCTTGAAAAGGGCGAGAACTTTTGCCGCACCCTTTACAAGATGGTACTATTCCATTCAATCTCCTTCCATCTATCCCCACAAGCTGACGTTACTCTTGATCGCTCTGTCAAATAGTTTTAACTGTGCAGATACTTTTAAAAAGTTCTTTGTAATCCACGAATATTCTCTTTTAAACTGAATTAGCACGCCTGCTTCCGGTCACATGATTCAGTACAGTTTCCGTTTTCTTTAGAAGCCCGCAGATTCAAAAGCAGTCTTGCTCTCACCGACTGGATACTCTCGTTCAAACTGATCTCAGCTTGATGCGCATTGGTGATAAGCTAAATGGATACTTGAATGACCTGCAGCAATCAAAGTGTCACCAACAGCCGGACGGCAGCGGATCTAATGATCAGGTATATCATGCAAGTCGTAAATTTGTTACGTTTTTTGAATCATCAGCCTGCAGGTGGCTAACTTCGCAATGTATGGGCATCAATTCCTGCACTATTTTTGCGCTTCCATGCTCTCTTAGTCGGTATTGACTTTCGAAATTCCTCTCTCATTAACTATCTTCAAACATCACAAAAATGCCAGACGGCCTACCTGCTCGTCGACAATATTTGCGATCGTCGTCAATTTCCCGTCATCTCTCCCCCTATGCTAACAAAGTTGCTGAATTTATTGATGAAAATTTTCTTTATTGCCAGCCAAATCCCACGCATACTGATCGCATCGCAGTAGCAATTTGGATATTGTATAGAATTTCCGCGGGAAGCAAACCGACAGTGGTGATATTTTAGTCGTGCTGACGTGGGAATAAACGCTGAAACACAGCCCTGCTCGTTAGCGTCGTTCGAACTTAGTAAAGTATTCGTGTTAAGTAATGTAAAAATTAAGATCAAAACTTTGACCGCTAAGCGCAACAGTTACCTTCAAATTTTGGCAAACCGCTAGTCAGCCGTTCTTAAGAAGGTGTTTAAACATTCAAATTATAATACTTTACAGCATTTATTAAACATGCTGTATTTTGTTGAACCAAAAAAATAGTCTTAAATTTTATATAGGCTTTTGATAGGATATCATCCTTTTCGTTCGTTTTAAAAGCACGGAGGAGTGAAGTGTTAGTATACCGAATAATAATATATCTGGCTCTGAAATTATGACTACAATTTTCAATAGGATGACTCAAGCAGCTAGAATCGATTAAATAGCTCTAAATGTCACGGACAATACTTGCTAGCTCCCAACTCTTCGCCATTCTAATGAGTGCAATATAGCAATCACAATCAAATACTGCTCTTGACTATATTGCCGGCACTTTTGAGGATATTAATCACGTTTCTATGCACCTATTCTATAGGAGCATTCAGTGCCAAAAATTATTTCGGGAAAATTATTTCGTTCGCAAAGGAAAAGACGAACTGATTTCGAAAGACCAACGAAAGCTTGAAAGGAACAGCACCAGATTACCTATAGATGTTGAAACTGTGGACAATAGATTGAAATCCACTCGCAGTAATCAATTCGCTCGCGGAGGGCAATTAAATGACCAGCTCCATTTCCAGCCCACCGTTGCTTTATGGCCGGCGGCCGCTCGCATTGTGGATAGGACGGATCAATGCACCTCAGTGCCAACAGACCTTGTCATCCATTATTGATGCCATTAGCTGACCACCTTTCCCTGTCCTAACCTCAATATACCTATCCTTGATCGTACTCTCCCTTCTTTCGATTAAATAGTCTAATGCTCCGCTCGACTGCGTCGCTTTAATGCCCTTGCACGCGCATTGAGCTGGTCAATTTTACATTGCTCTCTCGCTCGCCGATACGGATTAGCATCTCGGCGCTCGCGGGTCAACTGGCTAGTCAGTCCCCTCGGCTTAAAGCTTTATGACGGCAATAGATTTGGATAAAGAATCGACCATACAATCCTGTTTTCCAGCGAGAAATTATTCAATCACTGTGAGAGCCCGTGGAGGGTCGATGTGCTGTCGAGGAAGTAGGTTGGCATTGCTGCTTTCTTGACGGCAAGCTCGCTGAATGCTAAACGGGGTGTGCCGTAACGTGATTTTTCGAAAATTCTCGAATTGAGCAGAGCATACGACTGTTATTAATAAACGGCGGTTTTTGCGTCCCTATGTTAAGTAGAAGAAGCCCATAGGCTACTAAGTGAAAAGGTGACGATCAAAGTATGAGTCTATATAGGCTGACATTTAGGGGTGTCTAATAGGAAATATTGATAGTTTCCCGATGAGGCTTCCTGAAAATACGTTTGCCTCTGAAAAACAAGAAGATGAGTTGATTAAAATAATGTGTTCTTTCAGGGCATGAATTTCCTCGCGAAGCACTTTTTTGAATACCAGTCTTTTATCAACGTTCCAGACAAGGGCATACGTCTTCACAAAACTGTAAGCAGATAAACTTTAACTTGTATCTACACGATTAACTCCCAAGTATCATGATATAATATGCTCGATTACATTAATAGTTGCTTCGGTTGATCGAATGCAATGAATATGTAAAATAATGCTAAATGGTGTAAAATACCATTTATTTTATATTTTATTAGGAATGGGGCGTGTACGCGCGCTAAATACTTTTTGTCCTCTTTACCGAAACTGTACCAACACGTAATTGCTGTAGCAAATGAGGAAAACATTAAAAGTAAGGTGGCTCACTGAAATAATGTTTACGGTATATCTGTGCTGGAATATAAATTATTGATTTCTTGTCATACGTGTAGGGGCCTATTTCGCAAAAGTACTGCGCTGATCAAAGCTCAGCATGCGTCATAGCTCTAATACACGATCAAATATGACTGAAATATGACACTTAGCCAACTGAGCACAGATCACAAGGTTCAGCGAAAATTTCGTTACCATTAATAGATTAAAAATGGAAGAAGAGCTGAAATGCTTAGGTTAACGTGAAATGGTTGTGTCGAATCGTCATCAAGGGTGACGCATCGTAAACATACGTCTCTCAGCGAGTTACATACAGTTAAAAATACTTCGTCGGTTACCGGAACATACACCCCACCTACCGTAATCCTTCCGTATTCCTTAACCAGCGCTAATTTCAGTAAATGATTTCAACACTCACCGTGTGCGTTGTCTGCGACGCATACGGTGAGCACTAAAACTATTTACTGCAATTAACGCAATCAGGTAACAGTTTGAAATTGGTGGTGTGTAAGTTCCGGCCACGAGCCTATAAGGCCTAAATTTTAATCAGCATGGAGGAAACTCTATCATTGAAAATTTTGAATTTTCAGCCCGCCTCGCATGCCGGCGTTGATCAGGCAGCCGCATGGGGACCGAAATCGCTCGCGAAGACTGGAAAACATCTACCGGCACCTCAGGCGCGGTCCAGTCGTAACAACATGGAGACGACTCACAGTTACGGTCGCAATGGAAAGCATCATGATCACCGCGAGTGGGGCGACCGATTCGGAGGTTTGTGATGATCAGGGAGCCGCGGGAAGGTTTAAATGTTTCTACATGACACTCGTGTCAATGAAGACATTTCTATATTAATAAGGAGCTTAAATGTTTTGTGTTGGGAACTTGGCATAGCTTAACGTCACATACGCAACGAGTATTAATGTCGTAATCGTACTTTTCTGAATAAATGTTAACCTTGCAATAAGAATTACTATTCCTACTTATACTTTACTCAATCATTAATTAGCACTGATGCAGATCATATTGCTTCTTCAGTCTTTTTATAATCTGATATCGTATAATTCACGGTAGTATGAGATCCTTTTTCGATGTGAAAATCATTTTTTGCAGAACTAAAGCCCGAAAAGGTGGCGCATAAGGACTTGTGGAGCAAATTTCTGTCGGGCGAAGACACCACAATACGAGACGTCTTCAACAGCGAATTTGAAGATAAGCTTCTGCAAACAGAACCGGACACGCTTGTTGATGTCCTGAAGCAGTCAGAAGCCGTTGACAGCGATTTCGTCATGGGAGCATTGTCGAACAAGGTCGGTGTCTTCTGTGATTTAGAAAAGACTTCTCGAAAATAAAGGGAGCAGAGGCCCGTTCATATGGCTTTTGAATTGAAAAAGAGCGAAATAGCGGAATTGCAATTGCGGTGGATCGTAAAACTGGAAATGGCCGAAAATAATTAGAAGAAGATAGATCATTGCAATTCTGCAGATTTAAAATTGAAATAGTTTTATGAAATTGATTCTTGCTAACTTTTCCTTAAATTTCTGCTGTCAAGATAATATGAATTAAAAGAAATTATTTGTACTACGTTGCGAAGAAAATTTAGCGCTACTGATTCGAACCTTTCTGTGCTCTATTAAACCTTATTCAAACTACGATGTATCAGAGTGAGAGCAGTCGGTGTAGTATGCTTAGAAGTCCAAAGCTCATTAAAAGAAATGATCAATATATGCTTTGGCGTGAAAATATTACGATATGTGCGCACACTTTTTGGCACCTTAGACGCATAATGTATTTTTAAAAGAAACGTTTATTTCAACTCGTAACAAGTAAATAAATTGTGTTTCAGAGAAGTTCAGTGGTGACGGAAATTCTGACGATATTGACGTATGCACCAACGGTCCAGTTTGTGACAGCTACAATAAAAAAGGCCAAGTCACTTCCGTTCAACCACAGTACGTCGTACTATTTGCAAAACTATATCTGTTTGCGGCATGTTGGATAAGTTGAGCGCCTCGGTCCATTACTTTCGCTTCCGGGATACGCTTGAGACGAGCATACAATTCCTGAGTGACCGCGCGAGCGACGCGGCACGAAAATAGAAGCAATCAGGGATGAATAACAACAATTTTGGTATGCTGTCTGGCTATAGATAGCTACATACGATGTCCCACTGGCCTCACCAATTTTATTTCATCTCCATAATTTAATCTAATGATACCCGACATAAAGTTAATGAGCACGAAATGAAACTAAAATTTGCTACCATATGAAGGCAGCTTTGGTCATTTTACAGAAAATAGGTGGGATTTCTTATCGCGTACTTTAGCTAAAGTTGTCCTCTACGCAACACTAGAGGATACCTGCAAAATACGACTTTAGCTAAAGTCTGCATAATGAAATCCACCCATTCACTGCCTATAGCTCCGTTCGAAAGAGAATTTTTGATGAGGAAGAGAGACAGAAAGGAAGGAAAATAATGTAATACGCTGTATTTAGATCCATTTGCTCGAGTGTTGCTTTTCGAAGGACGGCGTCTTGTCGAGCAAAAACAGACCACAATTACTACAAGCGTTGGAAACTTCACCTACCGACAGAACAAGGACGCCATCTTTTCTGAATCATTCCTCTTTCACATGCCACTCAGTAGACTTGGCCACTGTCACGTTGTTATCGAGGTAATTGTTGCTGAATTTCCTTTTACCTCTTAACTGAAACATGCATTGAGAGACATTTGCCCACCCCCAAACGGCAATTCGGATTTATCAGCTTCAAGCTGCTTGGGGGGATGACAAATATTTGTTGGTTTTTCACAAAAGTTTGCGCTTTCATAAATTGGTTAGCAACATAAATGCTGTAATAGCAGAAGTCTAATAGTTGCCATTTTTCATCTTGAAAAGGTGCTATACTTCTTTCTTTTAAGATATACGATTGCCAGCCGAGCGATGGTCAACCGTTGCCAATTGGACACGTCGTACTAGGACCCTTGTGTCCTGGCCAGGGTTCGCTTCACTGGCATCAAATGATTCGAAAGCAGGGATTTCCGATCTGCATGTGGCATCGTCTTACACACTGATTCGAATTACCACTCTTGTGATAACGACTACTGAACAAATATTACTTGATATGGGCGATTACTACTTACATGTGCTCATCCACAGTCTGGTATTTTGTGTCCTCATCGAAGTGTATATTGAGTAGTCTGTTTTACAGTTTGTTTCGCAGTCTTCGTCTTCAGTCTCTCGCTAAGTTTGAGTGGAAACCGTTTTACATTTTTAAATGAAAGTTTCATCCCAGCGGCGAAGCTATGGGGATCAGGGAAGTAATTCCTCAGTTTTCGGAATTCCCTTTGCTTTTGAAAGATAAAGATGGATTTTTGTGCAGCTCAATTGATTGCCCCTCGTTTTTCGGTTGGCCCATCAAGTTCAATTCCTTCCAGTTCGTCAGATCAAGCTTCGTACATGTGTCTTTTCTTGTCAAACGTTACTTTTACGAAACTCTTTTAGCAGCAGGCGCAGAATCAAGGGGAGGTTAAAGCTCAATTCCCCATTCCCAATTATCAGCAGTTTTGGAGAATGGACGGCTTCCTGTTACCCGGCCGTATTACCCTAAACTAAAGGGAACCCCCTCTTTGCACTGCCCTTATTTTCTATAGAACAAACAAACTGATGTTTATATTATTGAATAATTGTGTTACAGTAGTTTGTAGAACTTGTAGGACCTGTTCTAGTGTTGTTCAAACTGGTGTTTTAAATCCATTGTACCGTAAATGCATTTCTGTCCTATTTTCGTACAAATTTTAAGTTTCAATCCGCGCTGTACTAAGTCTATAATAAACTAGTTTTTCGCTGTACAACTCAATAAATGTATTAAACGTTCTTGAGAACAGCATAACATACACCAAACGAATAAAAAAGTACGTGGTCAAGATCCTACTACGATGACAATTGTACAAAAATATAACATGCCAGTGCCGCTTGCAGGAATTGAACCTGCGACCTTCTGTTTACGAGACAGACGCTCTACCCCTGAGCTAAAGCGGCTCATATCTAGGGACTAATCGCCAATTTCCATTTCCTGTGGTGCACGTGAATATGAAGCAGAAGAGATGATGTTACTGTTTTTTGCACAACACATGGTGTGATGGTAACCAGGTAGCTGGCTGAAACGAAAATTTTAGCAGTTCAGCAGTTAAATATCATTGTTTTTGTAGCAATCCATAAGATACTAATGCTAAGCGAAGGGTCGGGAGGATTCCTCACGCGTCCTAGGAATATTGCTGTGCATGTATCAGCTCGGCTTTCTTAACATACAGAGAATATTGTTTGTACCGCAGCGTGGGCATGGTAGTTCCCTTGTACACAGACAGTTCTCTCGCTCGCGCTGGTACCAGTTTATAAACTATTGCGATCGTGAAATAGCAAAATTGAAGTATTGCAAACGCAGTAATTGATCAGAACACCAGAAATAATGAGAAAATGATTAATCACTGCGTTTGCACTTTTGCAATGCTGCAGCTGCAGCAGTTTTATGAAATTGGTTCGCGCGCGCGCGCGGGCTATCAGGCGTCACAGAACCGCGTGATAGGCGGCGTTATGTCCGTTTACCCCTGGCATATTATGTATGTATTAGAGCGCGAATATATAAAGCGGAAGGCAGTTTTGTTTTTGGCTGATGCTGTTACTGTCCTTAATTAGAAACTCAACCTATTTTAGTGCTCTTTGCGTGAAATTTAAGCTCTTTAATTTGTGGTCAATTTTGATGCGCATCATCAATGTGTGTAGATTGAAGAGGGTTGTCTCGAGTTATGAATCTGAAATATAAAAGGATTTTGATTGAAAGTCCAAGGTAGGTGAAAGAGGAGGCGGTAAAGGGCAGAAGTAGGCATGTTTGACCATTTAAAGTATGGCTTGCAGGCACTGAGGCAGAGATATCCATTTTGCGTCCCTTAGAAAAGTTTAAAGTTTGAAATAGAGCCCATGTTGTTTGGATCTTGCGTCGCGCTATACGACCTTTTTTCAAACTCCTGTAATCACATTTTGTAAGGAAATGATATAAACCTAAATGGTGATTTTGTGGGGCGCAGATATTCACGTCTGCAACTTGCCGTTTCCTTGTGTACCGCCTCTGGCTTTCATTCCTGTTATCTTCAGTTTAAATTTATCTACCCACTACGCTCTCATAAAATTAGCTCGCACGGGTCAACAGAAAATAGCCTTGTTTATTGTTTGAGCACAGCGGATGCAACAATAGATAACAGACTTTACGCAATGTGCGTTAAAATAGCTCTTATTTTTGTTGAAGAACAATAATGGCTTTAGTCCAAAATAACACTGCTTACTGTTTGACGCATCCGTGCTCATGACTGCTAACCAGATGTCTGTTATGTCTATCTTAGCTCCTTGTACAGTCACAAATGATAAATTTCCCGCCATCAATGATTGTACTGCTACTGTCTAGCTGTAAAGCAACATTAGGACTATATAAGACGCTAACCGTTTATATGTCATCGCTATCTCGCTCGCTTGATTCCTGTGTACGCTTACCTATTGCGGCCCGAATAAACGCTTGCTATGCCCTACTCATAACAAGGTTTGCACCTCATCATGCGTCCGTAACATGTCCCTCAGGTACTTTCACAGAGTGCAGTGGAACCTTTAGGAACTGAAAAAATGATCGGTATACAATTCGAGTATAACGTCATTTGTAGCGATCAATTTGGGGCACATGAATGAAGGTTGTCGCTTCTCTGAGATTAAGAGACAGCAGTCCTCGGTTCTACAAATGATATACAAATTTTGAGCTAAATTTGTAACTTTATCGGAGTCAGTAGTTGTCTATGTTTGCATTAGATAGTGTCTAGCATTAGATGATTGACAGGTTATGGGTAATCGCAGCAGCCGACTTGCATAATGCATATGTTTGTTTCAGACATTGCTGAATGATCATTCTTGAATTTCATTTTGTTCCTGAATTCAATTCTAAGTTGCGCTCGCAAGCAGAAGAACTATTTGAAGAATGTGCTTCAATAAGAAAAAGTCTTCTGATGAGAACAATTCTTCCAAAAGTGAAGGCGATGTCAAGGATGCATCGAAAGACGAAGAGATTATCACAATCGACGTAGGTGGTACTATCTTCAAAACAGCTGAGAAGAATTTGCATCAGAGCGGTTACTTTTCACGTGTGCTGTCGGACACAGATTGGAGGGAGGAGTATATACTTAACAGAGTATGTTTTACGACTTTTGAATAGCGGCAGTAGAGTGCGTTTGATAGGTTACAGAATTCTCCTGATTCCAACTCCGTGAAACTTCTTTTGTGTTACATGCCGATTGGAGCATTTTTGAGTAGTAAGCTAGCACTAATTTTTCAATTGGGTGTTGGAAAAATATTTTGTCTGTTCAGAGTCAAAGGAATTTTGCGTGAGCGCAGGAGCAATCTCTGCTTAGGACCTGTTTCATGAAACTATCACAATTATACAATCTGAAATGTTTTCTGAAATAGTTTCCGGATATGAGTTTCTGTGCTGTTTGGTCTCCCATGACAATTTCATACATTTTCTTATTGAAAGCATTTCAATTTTTTCAGAATGGCTATATCTTCATTGATCGCGATCCTGACGTTTTCTCTCTGGTGCTTAGCTTCCTTCGTGACGAACGGCCGGATACGTGTATCCGAGCGCGTTGTGGATTAAGCCATGAAGACAATTTTCTCATCGCCGAACTGATCAGAGAAGCAGAATTCTACGAAATACCTAAACTCATAAAAGTTGCCAGCAAATATCTCGAAAACAATGAAAGCGAGGACGAACAAGAGGAGACAGCAGAAAGCGCCAGTGACGAAATTTACATCTTTGCCGGCGTTGTTGTCGGCCTTGTTTTGGCAACTTTCTCTTGTCTCACAATTGTAGCGGCGAGAGCGAAGATCGATCTCGACACCTTAAATATGAGAAACAATGCGACATCAACGTCACAAGGTATAAACCATTGTTTGAGTTGTTGCCGACGGGCTTATTTCATTATTTGCTGTGTGGGAGTGACTGCGGCTTGACAGTCTACTTGCTACGGTATAATGCGGAAGGTTATCAAAGAATAGAGAATATAATCCCAGATGAAACGGGACAGTAGATATATGAATTCTTTGCAACATCCCCTCAGAAGCCTTTTCACCGCTTCTCAGCCATTCCGTTCTGAAATTAGATGGCTGCGTCTTGTATCTTCGTTACGCAGTCATGTGATCGAATTATGACGTATCTGACTCAAATCAAATTGCAGTGATGAGGTATAGTAAAACACGTCCGAGAGGGCCATCCCGCGATGAACCGCGGCCCTTACCTTGCGAAATTTGTCCTCTTAGAAAGTTAAGTAATTTTCTCGTAAATGATATATTATTTATTCTCTGTTAATCGAGGAATGGGGAGATTCGAAATGCGAAAAAATATTTCTGGCATTTTTCTTCAAATGAAGTCGTCGATAGTCGCGACTCTTTAAGCAAACTCTCGTTACAAGCTCTTTTAGATGATCACTTTCCGGATCCTAGTAGCTGGTACAAAATCTCCTCTTTCCACAGTGAGAGAGTGTTGCAAGTTAGCAAAATTCCGACCAGCTACAAGGCTAACTACGCGACAGCACGCTATAACGGAAACTTTCATCAGCAATGGCGATTCGATCCGATAAGAGTGGAGAATGGACAAGAAGCGGATACGAGTTTCTTAATAACTTCGCGGTCCAACGAGCCCTTTCTCATATGGAAGGATAATTCAACAAATGTCAATATTTTTTTCAAATTTCGACTGCGCCGAGTAGACGGCGGCTATTTCTTCATTCAGTATGCTGACAATGAAAACCTCATGCTTCCAGAGGATTCACAAAGTATCACTGAACCATCTGAGATCCGTGGTGGTCGTTCCTACATTCAGAAATGGCATATTGATAAGCTTTGAATCACTTATGTTAGCCAAAATAAGTACCATCGGCATGTCAATTTCACTCAAACGACGTGCAACTCTTTTCTTGAAAATGCATTTCATGTACAATAAATTGCTTCTGAATGATCAATAAACACGCGTATTTTCATCGGAATAATGCTGCTTTTCCCGTACACAGGTACATGTCTCGTTTATTTATAAGCAAAGCGAGCCCCTTTAGGTGCAACTTTTGATTTGGTCTCGGGATTTTCTAAATCTTAAAGAAAAATTGTTTGTAAAGTTGATTTTGAAGGCCAAGAGTGGCACGTCCCGAACTTGCTACCTCTGTTGATAATTTTTTGCATGACGAATTCCATTACTGTGATAGATTGCAATCATTAAAACACATTATTTACGTCAACTCGAATTACTCCCAAAAAAGAGCGGATGATGGCGCAACTTGGTGAGGTTTAAAGGATGCCAAAGAGAGCTCAGCCAAGCAATCTATCGAAATAACAATTAGGTCATGTTTTCGGATTTCTGCTTATTTCACCTAAATATATAACGTTGTACATTCCAGTTGAAAGGTCGTCGAGGCATTTAAGCATCTTAAGCTATTGCAAATTCACAATCATCTCAGAAATAATGTCTCTACAGTTCAAGCTATGAAAACATAGCTTTACCTTTAAAGTATGCGTTTAACCTTGAAATTTTTACTCAGTTAACTGCTGTGACGCAGACAAAACGGGAATTTGATAACTGATTTACACAACATTCAATATTTGAAATGAATGATATAAGATCTCAAAAGTGGGTAGAACGCGGTAGCAGAACTGCGCTTGTCATCAGTAGTTGCCCCTGGGGTGCGATCTACAGTTATTGCCTTCAGTAAGAATGCATTAAGACGTCTGCTTTGTAAAGTAGCAAGGGATAAGAGTGCGCAAAGTAGTCGAGCGGCATTGAGCCAGGGCGAGAAAGCGGACTGTCGGTCGTCAAGGGCAACGGTCGGCGGCGACATGTGAAACTCTCACATCGAATTCCCACTGCAGATCATTACGGGCGGAGGGTTGCTTATAGAAAGACAGGTGAACGACCCTATCGGCGGCACCTTCTCGGGAAAGGCCGCGCCTCTGGCAATCAAGCAGCGGCTTAGAGCTGATCGCGCAGCCTCGTATAAGAAGTCAGACGGCGAGCGTGCGGCGCAGCTTTCTATGGAAACCCTTGCCCACGCCGGGCATATCCTTTCGTCGTCGTGTTGGTGCTCGGATTCGATCGGTTGCTATGTACGACGCGTTCCAGTAAGTGCCTATCCAGACCTATCAACTAGCCCGTTCTTCTCTTCAGCCACTTGCCATCACTTTATATCTTTCATCCGGGCACATTACCCTCCCTACGGCGCGAAGACTTATGAGCTCGCGCGCTTTCCTCTCTACATGCATTCCTTCCATTTAGCTTCTAAATTTCTACACCACTGTTCATTACCGTATTCTGTTTCGCTACCGTCAGTCCACCCAGTCTTTAGTGGGATTGCACTTTTGGGTCACGCAGTAATAATAATGCCCCCTTTTTGGATGTCGATTTGTCTCGCGCCCTACAGTAACATATTTTAAAGGGATCACAGGGCACAGACAGTGGAGGTGAGCGGCGTGTTGCGCATGACCAGTGGCAGACTAGTCTAATGTCCTTCTGAATTAAATTTCCCTTTGGGTACAGCGCTATGGCGACCGCGCATATTCGATAATGGGGGAAAGGTGTTAATCTCCTTTCATTAGCACGTATCGCATCACTTCTCTACGTTTAGTCCTTTGCCATCACCATCATATTCTGGGAAGGCGATTTAAGTGTTTTATTCGGTAATTATCCTGCTGCTAGTGTGATACTTTTTACAAAAATGTTATTCTAATGAGAGTAGGGGAGTAGGTGAAGTAATTTTGTTAAGAAAGTAGTCGCTCTGAGCTCTTTTTCAAAGGTGCTCAGATTAACTGACGGTCTGCGCCCTCCATCTGTTACAAATCGGACTATAGACAAGTACAAGTTCAAAAGTGAAGCATTCGTTCTTATCGTTTCTTTGTGCACATGTATAAGTTCTGGTAAGCGTTGAGAGTCAAGAAAGAGAAATAGTCCCTACTCGTCTGTAAAACATGCGCGCAATCAGAGAACGAGATAGCAGTCAGACATGAAATTATATGACCCGTCACTCAATCATTTGTGTCATTCGTCCGTATTGGGAAGCTTGTTTTATTAGTAGACGTAATCGGAAAGAAGTGAAAACGGTCACTAAAAATAATATTTTTTTCATCTTGTTTTCTTCTGGTTCGCACATAGAACAGTACAAAAGTGTTCAGGTGGGAGCCGACGTGTGGGCACTAACGCTGGCTAATATGCAGTCATCGCATCACTGTAATTCTTGATGTTTCCCTAGCTGATCCCCGTGATTAACTGACTCCAGCCAGATTATTGTCTCTGCGATGATTCAGAGTCGTCTCGTGGATCAATCATAATACTTATAATACTTCTATCCTTGTCTTTCACTTCCAAATATAGCTCACAGTTCTCTTGTGTAGCCCGCGCCAACAGTAATGACTTATTTCCTTTCCATCTCAATGAGGCCCCCACACATTTAAAGTGAATTCCTTTTATCAGTAGTCATGTATGACTTCGAGTTACTCTGACAACGAGCGTCAAAGGTGTCTAGGCGAATTCTTTTGTTGTGTTGAGCTATGTTTGCGTTTCGTTCTTTGATTTTTACTCCCAAAACCTGCGCGCTTTGATTTCAGTTCAGTGGGATTGAATGTGAATCCATAGGCCGGCTCTTTACGAGCGTTCTTGTATTTCACAGTGATGGCTCTGTTCGGATTCATTAATAATTAGGGCTTTAACATGGATGAGCAGGACACCAAAATCCGAATGCGGGATATTCCCTTTGCAGCCCTATTGATGATCATCTTTCGCTCTACTCCTGCGTTATCTACTGTATAACCGTACATTTCAATAAATGCCTCCTTCAATAGTTTTTAGTAAGAACCATTTCCATCTCCAACTGACATGATGTTGAAGATTCAGGGAAAATTTTAGTACTCCCATAGGAAACTCATACTAATTCGGTCTAAGCGGCTTCTGAGAACTGGAGTCCTTATTGAGAAAATAAATTAAAACAGCTATTACACAACTAAAGGAAAATTCATTTATACCGGCTAAGGTTGTCGGTCCCAGTGTGCGTCTTCGCATACATATAGCTTTGTTAACAGCGGTTAAGGCGTGCCAATCATTAATTTAACGGTGTAAACGAATTGTTCTCTACGTGCATTGTTATGTGCCGAATAAGCACTTTGGCGATTATTTCAAAAAGGTTCGCCAGCAAAGACAATCACAACTCTCGAGCTCTCAGATGCCTAAAAGCTCGAGTCTGAATCTTTGTCATTTCCCCAGTCCCATATTATGCACCGATGGGAGTAATAAGCGTAGGTCCATCTTTATTGTACTGCTCTTATGTGTCATCTGTGAAATCTGTGTCCGACCAGGCCATACACTATGACGTTAAATGGGCTATGTTTCGGAAGAGTTTGATTACGGTGAAGTCGAAGTTACAATCCCAACTAAACTAAGGAATGAACAGAATAAAGCAATGCGCTGCGCATAGCAAGAAATCTCCGATGTATAATAAATGAGGACAAGAGCAGTACCTCGGGATCTAGTCAAAAGGTGTTTTATCCAGTTGCTTCCCTTATCCAGGTTCATTTGGCATGCGAAATGGAGGAGATCTGAGCCAAGGATAGTTGCCTTTAGCAACAATATATCCTATCAGGAGATAGGTGTCAGCTCCATATGATTACATGTCTTCAGCGGCTCTATAAGTGAGGTGGGATAAACTATTAGAAGTATTGTACAAAAGGATAACTCGGAGAAGTTCGAAGCGAAGCTTTTGCACATGTCTCTTAATCATCTTTTGCGAACAATATTCTCAGAGATTTGTTAGTGAGGACTTCTTACACCAGAGCACTATTTGCAAATAGCAGCGGGGTGTTCCTAGTTCTTATTTGCCTCCAAATACTCTTTTTGGACTCTTGAGAGTAGTGGATCACAATAAAGTTTCTATCTAGCTGCCACCTGCCCCGCGTGCGTCATTGAGTCAGTTCTATTTTCCTTTGTGATAGCGGTGCGGCCGTCAATCAGTTTGTTCGCACATTGCGAGCGATCTCTGTCGCAATATTTCCATTCAGATTTGCACCTGTTTCAAGCGCTCTGACGACAGCACATCAGATTGTTACTATTTTGAAGATATATGTTCAGAGCATTCATATTCATTAGAACGAATGTGCTTTATAATGACAAGCAGATGTATCTGTGTAATCTTAATCGTGAGATTAATTTCAATTCTTGACACTCACGAGCTCTTATATACAATATGATAGAAGTGCAACGCACGAATAAAAATATTTCGTGACTTACCCTATGAGGCTGCTTTTTGCTCTCATTGATCGTATTATAATTCTCAAAGGATTTCTATCTTTCACTCCTAACGACGGATAGAAAGTTCTCCGAAATATCCGCTTTGAGCCGAAATACTATTTTCCCGCAAAATTTGATACATTTCATATCAAACTGAACTCTTCTTGCATCGAACCTACTAAATTTCTTCAAAAGATATTAAACAAGATTATCTCATTCGGCTCAAAATCATTAAATCTGATTTGAAAATTGTCCATCTCTAAGTGAAAGGGGATTGTAAAATAGCTACAGAGTTATCGAAATCTATTAGAGCTTCCCAAAGTCAAGTTTAATAAACTCTTGCTACTGTTTCGATGGCGGCTGCTATTTCGATAAGTACGATAATGGATCCATTTTCCTGCCTACAAAACGCTTGAGTAATCGGCGGATTTGCCACAATTGCAAGGCTACGGTAGCTATTGCAACAGTTTTACAATAGACCGTCTCTCTCAGGGTGGGCGTAGTGTCGTCCCGCCCTTCCCCCCTTTTATCTTCTTATAGGGGGATAGCTCTCCTAGGTTATACCTTTCTATCGCATATAATTTGGATTTTTTGGTCCCGAGCGGCACTATTGTTTTTCTTCATTTACTACTGCTAATGCAAAAATCGCAATAATTTTCTTTTCTTTGCACACCAGAAAGTATGAAAATGTTTTGAAATCTGCTCATAAGCGGTGATTCTATATTTAACAGCTAGTCAAACAGCTCCACCCTAAGCCTCTCTAATCCCCAGTCGTACCGATGAGAGGTAATCTCAGCAGGAAGTCAGTGAATATTGTTACTGTAATTTTTATTCCTCCTCTGACGCACGCGTTTCCAACGTTATCGAAGTCGGATTGAGTCTTTATCGCTCGTATAGAATCGGTTTTTATGCGACAAATTGATTGAGTGTATTAAGATTAGTTCAGTACAGCTGCATTTAAGGCGCGACGCGGCAGCTGCAGCAGCTACTTCGACGGACGATTCGTCGCCAGTGACGCCAGCAGCTTCGAATAGTCTGACGGCGCCGCGAAACCTGCCCTCCGCGCCAATCGTACGACCGCCTATCCGTCCGTTCACCGCCGCCTCCCAAGTAATTCCGGTAATAATGAACGTTTTTTCTGAGCTTTATAAATAAAACCGCATTTATGCTGCCTATATAACTCGTGCTTTACAGTATGTTTAGCGCAATTGTGCCTTGTTAGCCCATTTACTATAGTATTACAGCAAGTCCTTAGTTCCGATCTTTTGCTGTACATGAATCATAAAAAGTATTGAGTGTGGAGGCAACTATGATGCATAATATCCTGAATAGCGCGTTATTCTTTGGAAGTATAGACACGGCCTGCAGCTCCGACGTATGTCGATGATAAGCCACACCAAACTATTTACGTCTATTTAGAAGAAAGTGAGACACAAATTGAGAATTGATTGAGATATGAAACGATGTCAGCAGAGCTGAGACCTCAGTGGCCGGCTTTAGTGGAATAAGGGAGTCGGGTAAATGCCCGTTCCCCTTAGAGCTGTTATAAGAGCAATTTATGGCGAAATCAAAGGGAGCGAAATTTCAGTCACTCGATAGAGAGATGTCCGGTACACGCGAAGCTCCTCTTCCGCCCACGACCGATGGAATCGATTACGATCAGGCCTCAAAGTGGGCGTCGATTCCGCTTCTCGATGTCCTCGCCGACGAAAAAGGTACTCCATCCAAATCACCAAGGCGATTTTCCTTGCATGGTGTATTAATATGGTACTTTGGTACTAAAGAGATCGAATCGAGCGACTAACACAAATTCTCAAATAGATTGCCTATAAATCACTTCGAAGTTGCTTTTTGATGTGCAAGTCCTTTAAGTGTCGTTCCCAGAAGCAGGGAAAAATCTAGCAATCGGCGCCGTTTATCCTCGCAGATTTGACACATGCAGTAGCCAAGAGTCGATGAGTAATCAGAAAGAGGAATCGAAGAGCCGAGGGCGATGTTACAATTCAAGTATTTTCCAAAAATATGAGGTTTTCAATATGAGGTATATCCAGTTCCCTCGAAAATTTTCTCAGATACTAACCATGAGCGTCTTAACACAATCTTATCTGCGAGTGAAACTGAGTAGAGCTGCTGCAGGACGTCAGCTTTTTCGCTGTTTCCTTCACCAAGCGCTCGCTGAAGAAAACCTTTCATTCTACGAGGCTGTTGAAGAGCTGAAGAAGATGACGGATCCTGCTGAGCGGAAAAACCAATGCGCCGAAATTCTTGAACTCTTCGCGCCCTACCTAAACATCAGTGCCAATGCTATGCAGGTAATGGGTTTCGAGTAGATGAATATATTTCCGAATTATTACTAGCTGAAACAACCGAATGTAATAAAAAGCAGTCGTGGACTTTTGAAATACGAAACATAGCGTTGGGTGAATGCAAAAAGTGTGCCAGCCTCGATTTGCCATATTAAGGCCAAAACGATGTCTTTTAATTAGCCAGCCTCAGACATCCGCTGGTTCATGCCGGACGGATGGGGTTTTCCGGAGGGTGAGTCTGTACCAACAAAAGTCAACTCTGGGAACGGAGAAATATTGGCGATAAAAGGTCGCCGAAGTTAAAAACATTTAAATATTATAATCAAGTGTTATCTTTTTTTCTACTCCCAACTACCCAAGGCTGTCGATATCATTCTTTTCAAACGGATACTTTTTTATCATAACCGAAGAATAATTAGCAAGAATCCTATTAAAACAAACGAATTTATAATGTCTTTATTATTGTCAGAAAATTCAAAAAACCGCCCAATCGGACAACCCGGATCCGGCCGCATTCGTACAGGCGACGAAGGAAGTGTTCCGACTGCTCGATTCGGACCAGTTCCCGCGCTTTCGTCGATCGGAACTCTACCTACAATATCTGGAAGATCTGCTGCCGCGCAGCGAGGCGGAAAAGTGGACCGTCAGCTTTGAATCGCTGCTGGCCAACCAGGTGGGTTATGCGTAAATTTTTTCAATTGCTCGTCGATTTTCAGAGGTTGTAACGCTCAAATAATTAAAAGCCATTCGACATTGATTATATTTCCGGCAGCTGTATTTGAGAATATGATCGGAATCATGCTAAAAGAATCGCTTTTTGGGAATCAGAATCAGAATTTTGTGAGGAACTGTTCTTTGACAACCTGAATACGGATCCTACAAAAAGGAACTGCTTTTTTGAAAATTCAAGTCGTTATTTTGAATCTTCGCGTTATTTTTAAGCAGGGTGTTAGCATAAATATGAAGGAGCTTTACAACTGAAATAATTTTTAAAACATCGTTTAAGTTTTAAGTTACGTTGTTCAATTATTTGAATGAGGTGCAGCTAAAAGATAAGATACAAGAATTCTGACGCTGGTTTGCCTGAAAGTTACGACAATTATTATGTAACGCTGGCAAGCGTCCTACAGTCCAGTAAAATAAGACATGTTCCGTGAACGACATACGAAAGAAGCACTTTTTATGAGAGATTCAAAAAATGCCAAACTTTTCCTGAGACACTTAGGCTTGCAAATAACGGGCCTGTCGCTTTTAAGAGCTAAAAATTGTCGCCAACATAAGATGCTGTTATCTAATCCTACGCAAAAGGCCTCTAATTGGGCTGGTATCATGACAATAAAACGGCTTTAATTCTTGATTTTGTCCTGATTCAGGTCGGTAGGTACCGATTCCGACAGTTCCTGCGCCACATTCACGCCGAAGAGAATCTACGCTTCTGGGAGGCGGTGTCCGAATTTCGCGCTACCAAGAATAAAAGCGCCGCTATGGCAAACATGGGCAAGCAAATCCAGCGACAGTACCTTATCGAAGGCTCGTCCAATGAAGTGCGTCTTTTAAACTTTTAATTTCTTTCTGCGTTGACAGCGTTTTCCTTTGCAATGATACCGGCTGTCTTTTTAATCGGGACGTTCTGCAAAAATAATTCTGGTGTGTGCAACGCTTCGATTATTGCTGTCCTTAATGTTCCTCGTAGAGGCGCAGCCAACTTTCCGAGCTTGGCAATAATGATATTAGCGTCTGTTGGAAGGCGTGGGAGGCTTGGATGAGACTGCGCTAGTCTTCCATAACTAAAAAGTTTACTCAATTTATTCCGAGAAAAAATGTCCAATTCAGAGTGGAAACAGTATATTTAAACGCTTTATAGGTGTTTCTGCCGTTCGCTGTCCGCCAATCAGTTGAGCAGCAGCTCTCCGGCGACAAGACGGTCGATAGGACACTCTTCGACGAAGCGATCAAGCATGTCGAGCAGGTGCTTCGCAACGATCCATACGTTCGTTTCCTGCAATCTCCCGAATATCTTGAGCTGTTCGATAAGAAATAGAGCGCCCTTCGATTCGTCTTCATTTCTCGACATCTCACTTTAAAATTGTCGCTTCGTTCCTTGTTGAAACCGTTCAATAATCCCATTATAATAGAGAATGAAGACTGATATCTGCTTTTATTTTCCTTATTCAATTGCTGTTTATCTATTCTCCTCCTTTTCCAGCATCATGATTATGTTTAGAGTTTTAAATGTACCCACTCGTCACCTCACTTGAAGTCTACTTTAAAGTTCTGAATATCGCTATATCTGTTATTTTATGTCGAAAATTGCTGGTAACCTTGCAAATATAATAGGCACGAGCGTTTCCTCTCTGTGGTTCTACACTATCTCATATAGTCGCTTTGCTGTTTAAAGTTCCCTAGGCCGGTAGGTCTTAGTCGTCATCAAATAATGTGATATGTTGTACAGACGTCCCTCAACAATCGATCAGCACAGGATTATGCGTACGTAATTGAACACATTTTGTCGTGTTTGAACCATGCAGGTAGTAGGGGTTCAAAGCTGAAGAGAGTGAGAAAGAGAGAGAATTTTTGATTTCCCATCATATTTTCTGTCTTGACGATGTATAGAGCGGCTTGCAGATGTTAACGACTTTAGCCAGATCGGAGGTTCCTCAACTGCGTGCACAGTAATAGTGGTTGTACACATGTGCGCACTTTTTAGTGATTTAATGTATGCTTGGTAACTTTTGGTCAATGAAGGAAATCGAAGAATGAGATGAAAATCTCTTGCTTGCTGATAAAATAACCAGTGTACCTTTACAGTTTAGTGATTATGGCTTTCAAGCTTTGATGTCAATAATGTTTATTTCAGCACGTTTTTGTTTGTTTCCCATCTTTTTAAATGCTTTTACTCAAATTAAGATATGATCGTCCATTGTACTCGAAGAAATCTTTACGAAAGCTATTTAGCACGGTTGCAGTTCTCGTATTTGCATTAGCAATATATTTTTTCGTACAATAAATCATCATTTAGCGCATAATATTCGAGAGCATCTTACAATATTGCGTATTTCAACTACAAATTCAGTTTGAACTAATGATACTTCTACAAAGATACTGTTGCGTATTTACAGCGATGTTGTCCATCACTTCTTGAGGAGGAAAATGTCAAAAATAATATCGTAAAGCTTACCAAATTCATGATAAAACCCAATCTTGACTTCTACTTGAGCGCCTCAGTTGAAGCAAGCGATACTCACATACTTGGCTCTGATGTTGAGCATAGTAGTAAAGGAAATAGTTTAATGGCGCAAAATACCGCCATGGCAACCAATCGCCATCATTACGGTGGACGTATTTACGCAACCTAGGCAATTTTATTCTCGACATGAAACCTGTATTACCATACAAGAGCAACCAACTGCAGCAATTACCGTAGTCTGCATGTGGTATAATACATGCCATTGACGTATTATGTAAACTCGCGCAGGGGAACGGCTAAAAGACCACGATTTCTTAATAAATTGGGCGATAATTATGACGGGCGTTCTTGCACATGTGCCATTGACAAGTCAAGAGCTAGCGCGCGCGTTCTCACACCCGTCGTTGACATCCTAACGCAGCACAAGGGGTAAAAGGCCGCGATGACGCCGAGTATAATTACACACGTCCCATTGACACTCGATAGCTTTTTTATGCGTGCGCGCGCGCCCATTGCAAAACTCATCATTTGATACGTAACACAGCACAATGGCTAAAAGGATACGATTTCACAATGGATTGGACTATAACGAAGACAGACGTACTCATACGCGCGCCATTCGCCACGAACAGTCGAGAGCAAGCAGGCGCGTGAGCGCGCGCGCGCGCGAAACTCATTGTTGATATATCATTATATGATGACTTTTCTACAGGAAGTTTAGGTACGCTAGTTAGGATGTATTCAGCATTAATTATCCCATAGTGTAGGCTGTGGGAATGCTGATAGTTGATTAGTTACTGTATAGGGCAAATAGAAGCAGGCAATAGTAAAGACAAACGTAGGTAGTAATCGAGAAGAAGGCTAGGCCACAGTTACCAAAGTTGTTTTGACTCGAAACGCCGCGATAGTCGCGTTGTGTGTTGAATACTTTGCTAGTTTTTACTAGTTCATAGAACATTACTACCTATCGGAGAAGAAGAGTATGATAGGACTGTGATATAATCAAATTTTTTACGTAGTAAACAAATACGTATTGTAGAGGTAAGTAGGTTTTAGTCATAAATATGTTATATCGCGAAGTCAACTAGTAACAACGGACTCGACCGTTCATTTACATGGTCAGATGGTCTCGGAACTGACTTATATCTATCTTAAAATGTGGATAAGGCGTTATGATTCGGTCTTGACGCAAAATCCAGAAGGAGCCAAACAGGAAACATCATTTTTTGTAAGGTATTCCATGGTTTAAAACAGCTAGGTTGGAGTACAAAGCAATGCCGACTATGATTGATGGACATCCATTTTGATACCATTTTGGGTATAATTCATTAGAAATTATCGTTTTCAGAGATAGATATGTTTTACCATTTTTGGTAATTGCAGTAACGATGTTATAATCCTGAGGTGCAAATAAAAAAGTGATACTATGTATTTGTACTAATTGCGTTTTCAGATGAAGTACTGTGTTATCACAAACTGAGAATCACGAAATGATTGCGCATGTTTGTTTAAACTTTTTACTTTGATGGTGTCCTAAATGTATTGACAGCGTTGATAAAACAACGAAATGTCCGCAATCTGCCATCAAAACGCCATCCAACGCGTCGCGTTTTGCGAGGCCCTCCCGAACATCGAACAACTCTATCCCGCAATTAAGAGCGTCCATGTGTTTTTTTTTAAAATACCAAAATCACCTGCATCCAGGTTTAAATTTATTTTTTTGGGGCATCTCAATGTTAATCATTTTCAGCAGAACATCAAAAAGCTACTCATCGCCAACCTGAAAGTGCTTGTGACAAGCTATTGCAAGACCGCATGCAGAACCCTACTCAATAACTGCCCGTCGAAATGCGGTAAGTACTTTAACCATAACTCTACTTCTAATACAAAACAAGATTTGAATATATGCCGTAGTATTAATTTTTTGTTGTTATTTGAATTGATTGTCGATGGGGAAGTAGCCGTATGATTCTTTCTACTTATCCCTAGTTCTTAATCAGACCCCCATCCCTTTATGAACGTTCATTTCCATACCCACTTAAAAAACTGAAGATGTAAGGACGTTCGAGTTTGAGCGCGAGTGGTGTTAACCAGAATTGGCGATCAGACAGCCAATGGCGCAAGCTACAAGCGCGATTTTAGCGCCACACGCGGTCGGAATAGGAAACAAGCGATAATTTAAAGCGCGTGCGTGTGAATGTTTAGCGCGCGCGACCAATAAATAAAAGGTCCGCATCATGTACCGGGTTTTTCCGAGTAGAAGCCCATGGGCTTATATTAAAACGGACCTCATTTTTTCGTTCAAGGATGTTACAAATTCAGTCGACGATTCCATGAATTCATCCAATTCGTCTGCTGAACAAATTTATGGTATAATCGAAAGAGTTTGTTAAGTTCTTGGACGAAAAAATGAGGTCCGTTTTA
>NIUQ01002088.1:0-24888 GCA_002796945.1 Plectus sambesii
ACTTTCGATTATGAAAGCCGACCAACTTTTTGCCGAAAAATTCAAAAAACTAAAAAGTTAAAAAACACCAAAAACGCTAAAATACGGTATTTTTAATTTGTTGCATAACTTTTTTAGTTTTGCATTAATTTTAATTTTGCGCATATTTTCGGACTTCTCTCATCATTTTCAATCAAAAGGTTTACAAAAATATTGATTTTAGTGCCATCTTCTTATGTTTCCGAGCACCCATTTTTATCGAAATTTTGGCGATGAGCAACTTTGAGCTGAATTTGAGACCTGTTGACGCACGAGTTTGACACTTTTTATGTTACCGCTGGATAGCCCTTCGTTAGGGGAACAATCCTAGGGTAACTTTCGATTATGAAAGCCGACCAAGTTCTTGCCGAAAAATTCGAAAAACTGATAAGCAAAAAAATGCGACCTCTTTTTTCTTGTATAACTTTCTTAGTTTTGCACCAATTTCAAAATTCTGGTCAGTTTCAGATTCCTCTCATCATTTCCTTTTGAATGGTATACAGAAAGAAAAATTTTGATGTCGCTACTGTAGTCTCCTAATTACATTTGAATTTCCCGCCATATCTCGACACGAAAACATTTTCGAAAAATTCTGTAGCTTTTTTCGGAAATTCCGACCTAAATTACCCCAGAATGTCAAGTTTCATCAAAATCTGAGACCTTTTTGCAAACTGTGCCAAGGGAAGCTCGATGCTTAGAAAAAGTCTCTCTTAAGAGGAACTATCAACACTTCCGCAGTTCTAATCCAGTTTTAGCAACGCTCTTCATTGAACCACACGACACGATCTTATTAACTGAGTGAAGGACCAGAATAATTGGGGAGCAATCTATTCGCAAAGGTTTTCATGCATGTTAACATGTCAGTAGAAACAGGCAGATGATGCTTTTCCTTTCATTAATTGAAAATGGTTCATCACACTTCGGTGAGTTTTGCTAGGAAAATTAGGAAAACTGTCAGTTTAGCTTCAACAAACGAAATGTGAACAAGTTTGCAAACAACTCTATACACTGACGAAAAGAAGTTTAAGCGGATGAACGTTAGTTGATAATTTTTTCTCCCCAGCTGTGCAATAAAGCGATGTCTTTATGTTATGAAACTATGTAAAGCGCATAAAGTGATCATGAATATAATCGCCATATCAAGACCAAATAACTCTTACGGTAACACTATTCGAGGAGAAATTTCATTAACTGCTTTCTGCGATGAAAATTTTGAGCGAATTTTAGAAAGCATTCAAATTTAGTACAATTTCCTGTAATTTTGGGATTTTTCAAATATCATAAGACACATTAGGGGAGGCTGTTTATAAGAAATGATTTTAAAAGTTTCTGGAAGGATTAGTTAAGAAGTCGCAGTACTACAAATCGAATTCGTATCTATAAGCATGGAGGGTAAGAAGAATAGTTTAATAATTACATCAAATCAATCGGTCAAAGTAAAACTATATTAACACAAGTATCCCTCCCAAAATCCTTCCTTTATGCCTCAAAGTGGCGGGAGGGTGACCCTGGGTGTCAGTCAGCGATGTACGGCGAGGCGTATTCCCTGGCAAGTCTTACTAAGCTGTGAAGGTGACTGACTTTCGGTTGGGTTCCACCCAGCTGGGCCTAGCTAAATAAAGGAGGTGCCGGACTAGAAGCCCAGCCAGCTAATGACCGGCAAAATCTATGGCTACGACAGCATTAAGCAACGGGCCCCAGTACCCTGCGCATCTACACGCTCATTCTACGGCGGCGGAGCGATCAGGCTGTAGACGAGGGGCTGCTAGAATCTCAGGCATCAGGCCGCCAAACGGAACTGGACACCCGGCACGACTAACTCTCTCGATCGCAACGTTCAACGCCAGGACAGTATCAAGGGAGACGGACCTAGCAAACATCATCCAGGAAAAGAGCAATATCAAGTGCGACATCCTAGGACTCTCTGAAACGCGGCGACAAAAAGAACTCCACGCACGCTGGAAGGATGGATCGACAGTTGCACTTGGAGTTGGAGAAAAACAAAGAAGGGTAGGAGGAATCGGCTTCATTGTCTCGCAAGAGTGGAGCAAGTACATCGACCACCTGGATGTCTCCAACCCCCGCATTGGAATCTTAACGCTTACCCTGCCAAAACAGAGAACACTACACATCGTACAGGCCTACGCTCCCACTTCAGCGGCAGAAGAAGAAAAAATCGAACGATTCTATGAAGAGCTTGAAGAGGCGATGAACACCCGCTGCACATACCTCATCGTGATGGGCGATTTCAACGCAAAAGTGGGATGCCGCAAGGATAACGAGGCGTTTGTTGGACCGTTTGGAGGAGAGAGAAATGAACGCGGTGAATGGCTAGCTGCAATAGCGGAGTCAAGGCGCCTCTTTGTGGGCAACAGCTTCTTCAAAAAACGGCAAGGACGACGGTGGACGTGGATCTCGCCAAATGGCGAAACGAAAAACGAGATCGACTACATTCTATGCAGCCATCGCAGAATCTTACAAGATGTAGGAGTAGTCGGCAAAGCGTTCACAACAGGGAGCGACCACCGACTTGTCCGGGCGAAGATAGCGATCGACGCAAAGGTGGAGAAGCGAGCGCTAGCAATAGCCAACAAGGGACAGCAAAAGACCATCTTGGCAAGCGGAACGTTCCAGAAGCTTGTGGAGGAAGAAGACTGGAGTATCAAGGATGACATCTCAGACGACTACAACAGTTTAGTGGACCGCCTGAGGGCGATGCGACAGATGGCAGAGCTACCTCGCGCAAACCACCATACAAAGCGAATCTCAGATGCTACAAAGACCCTCCTTGAGAAGAGAAGGCAGATGAAGCAAGATAGTAAAGATCACGTAGAGTACAACCTCATCTGCAAGCTCATCCGCAGCCAACTAAAAGCCGATCTAGAAGAATACCGACGCAAGAGACTACTCAGTACAGCAGAGCAGAAAAGGAGTCTAAAGAAATGCAGACGAGCGATGGCACAGCAAAGAAGCCTCATGGTAGCGCTAAAGAAGGAGAACGGGCTGATCACAAGAACGAGGAGAGGCATCGAAAAGGAATGCAAGGAATTCTACACGAATCTGTTCGCCTCAAAATCAGCAATCAGCTCACCCGACATCCGACCCTCCTCACCATCAGGCATCCCAGCTGTGCTAACAAGTGAAGTGCGACATGCGATTGGACAGGCGGCGACTGATAAAGCTCCCGGGAAAGATGGAATTGAAGTAGAGCTGCTGACGGCAGGTGGTGCAACGCTTTGGGCTGCGCTTGCCGCGCGCTTTAGCAAGTACATGAGAGAGCTGCACGTTCCGAGGCAGTGGAAGGAGTCAAAAACCATCCTCCTCTTTAAGAAAGGCGACAAAGAGCTACTCAAGAACTATCGGCCAATCTGTCTTCTCTCCGCATTGTATAAGACCTTCACCAAAATTATCCTCAATCGCCTTACAAGAGAGTTGGATGAGCAGCAGCCACGGGAACAGGCAGGATTTCGAGCTGGATATGGAACAATGGATCACATCCATGTTATCAATCAGCTTCTAGAGAGATGCCGTGAATACAAGACGCCGCTGGTGCTAACATTTGTGGATTATGAAAAAGCGTTCGACAGCATCGAAATCAACGCGGTTCTGCAAGCTATCCACTGCCAGGGCATTGAAGATGATTACGTTGCGCTAATTCAAGAGCTCAACTCTAGCTGCTCTACTGACATTACGCTCTTCCACAGACCCCTCCACATTCCAGTAGCGAGAGGAGTGAAGCAGGGAGACACAATCTCTCCAAAAGTCTTCAACGCCGGTCTTGAAGAAATCTTCAGGAAACTGAACTGGAGCAGCGGCATCAACATCAATGGCGAACTTTTAAATCACCTTCGTTTTGCTGACGACATCGTCATCGTGGGAGAAACGATAGAGGAAGTGGAAGAAATGCTGAGGGAACTTGATCGAGAAAGCGCAAGAGTTGGACTGAGAATGAATAGATCAAAGACAAAATGGATGAAGAACCACCAAGTGGGAGAAGGTAATATCAAGATTGGATCAGAGGAGATTGAAGAAGCCAGTAGTTACGTCTACCTAGGCCAGGAGATCACGATGGAGCATGCCATCAGCCGCGAATTGTCCCGCCGACGAAAAGCAGCCTGGACGAGCTACTCCACGATCAGCGAGGCTGCCACTACCACCAACAACCCAAGACTCCAAGCCCACCTCTTCAACACCACCATACTGCCAGCACTCCTCTATGGAAGTGAAATCTGGTCTTTAACCAAGGCAGATGAGCAGAAACTCGCTGTGACAGAAAGAGCTATGGAAAGGAGAATGCTTAAAGTCACGCGAAGAGACAAGATCACAAATGAGCGTCTGTGAGAAACATCAAAGGTGAAAGATGCAGTAGTTGAAGCAGCAAAAAACAAGCATCGATGGGCCGGGCACGTGATCCGGAGGGATGATGGACGTTGGACTCGAAATGTGACGTACTGGTATCCCTACGAGGTCAAACGGCCATTAGGACGCCCACCAACCCGATGGTCCAACTTGATAAAGAAAAAGTTTGGGAAAGAATGGATCCGTTTAGCTAGGGATAGGCAGAAATGGAAACAATGCTGTGACCTGCATCGTCCCCAGGGATGATTGACTACAGGTTGATCGAGTGATCAAGTGATCAAGTGAAGTTTTAACTAAGCAAATATTCCAAAAATCTACCAAATATCTAAAACTTTGGTAGCATGTAATAAGCAGTGTTGCAATTAGAATAAGTAACTATTTTTTTAACTTAGTTAGTTACTTAGTAATATTACTGAGTTTTTTTCTAAGTTTAAAAAAAAACTCGGTACTAACTAAATAAGTTACTACGTTTTTTTTCGAGGGTTTACTTACTATATAACTTACTAAGTTTTTAAAAAAACTTAGTTGCAACACTGCTCACAAGGTGATATATTAGAGCAGAAAAGAACGTAATTGCCTCTTGATTTCAACCCTATCAATACTCAGGTGTCACTGAGCTCGAAATTGTTTTAATGAAACAAAAGAAAGTCACTAGGGGGCGCGGTTTTCAGAAAATCTCGGAAAATTTTCTGTCCAGTGCTGCGTAAGAAGGCAGTTCAATTAATGAAAAATGGATCTGTTGTATGCTTCTGAATAGCGTTCTTTTCTCCATTTCTTTGAAGATACAAATTCTTATTGTTAACACAGAAGCAGTATTTGTAGTGATAGTAGAAATATATGCTCTATTCAGCGATACAACGGTTCAAACGCTAACGCTTCAGTCGACAGTGATCAATGGCGTGTTGGTGTACAAAGATTCGCCGTTGGTGAAAGCGGTCAAGCATGGGCACGTGTTGGTCATCGACGAGGGAGATAAGGCACCCACTCACGTCACATGCGTGCTGAAGTCGCTTGTTGAAAGCGGTGAAATGCACTTAGCCGATGGTCGGTGGATTGTTCCTTCCAATTATGGTACTCTTTTCTCTTTTGAGACAGCAGTCTTTATTATCAATATTTGCTGATCAGTTACAAGAAATCTTATATTAAATTAGACAAAGTGCTTCAAAATTCGGTAGTGCTTCTTTCTATCTATTCACGACGTAAAATTCAAAAAGGTGTTCAAGCACCAAAAAAGTGAGCTCATCTTTGCCAACTATGGTATCTGGCGAGATTGCTTATTACTGATCTATAATTATTGACTCTACTTTGTTTTAACGATTAAGCGATCGTTTTTTTGCAGCTTGCGATCTTTTTTATTACGATTGCTTTTCTTGCAATTTGTTCTTATCGAATCTGATCAGAGTGCACCCTGACTTTCGTGTGATAGTCCTGGCTAACCGGCCAGGCTTCCCTTTTCTTGGCAACGATTTCTTCGGCGCTCTTGGTGAGAGGAGACGCTCGCTTGATCAATTTTGAGTATTCCCCATGATTCAGGCGATCTGTTTGCTTGTCACGCGGTGGACAATATGAGCACGGAATCAGAGTTGGAAATGCTGCGCAGATATGGTCCCGAAGTGCCCGAGCAGACGCTGAAGAAGTTGGTGGCCGCTTTTGGGGAGTTGCGCTCGCTCGCCGATCAAGGACTCCTCAATTATCCCTACTCCACGCGCGAGCTCGTCAACATTGTTCGACATGTCCAGGTGCGTTTGTTTGTGTATCGCGGTTCGCATTCTCCCTATCGCTTTGGGTAGTGACGTTTGTGAGCAGATTTCTAGTAGATTATTGAAATCTCCCATAACTGTCTGCATCTAGCGATTCTCACGATACAACTTCCACAGTTCTAGAAGGTTCATCAGATTAAATTATGTAAACATAACTTATATGTGATATGGACTTTGTCCTTCATAATTCTCTCACTTCAAAATTTTAGTTCACCGAGCAGTAGTAATTAACCATTGTAAATAATCTCCAATAAATCCCTATCTGCCTTACTCAAGCCAAGCCTTGACAGTTAAATACAATCATTTTCACTCACGCGAAACACCATCTCTTTCAGAAGTTTCCAACCGACAGCTTGACCACTGTCGTCACAAATGTGTTCGATTTCGACGCCTTTTCCTCTGATGCCACCAAAACGTTGGAGACAGTCCTCCAAAAGCATGGCATCCCCATGGGTTAGCTGTTTCATATGCTGTAATTAGTTTGTGTGCCACTGAGCGGATTCAGTTCAATTTGTTATTGTTCACTTTGAAAGTAAAACATTGAAGAAGTAGTATAAATTACATGCCAAAGATATGCGCATGAGGAATGTGGATATGGCGGATTAGCGGGAGCTTCTTTCATGCGAGGGATGACTTTTACTGAGGAAGCTGATTGATAGGTACACCATTTTGGAGAGCAGAAATCAACCCATCCGTCAGAGAGGGCGCGTTTTTATCACTCAGCTATATCAGGATAGGAGTGCAGTTGAAATTTAGCGATAACACACAGCAATTTGTCTCGATGTTGGACCGCATTCTCTCGATCACATCGCGATCGATTATTTCCACAGCTCTGAAAATCTTTCTTGAAAACCTCATAAGTCGTCAAACAGGAATCCCCATTTCAGATTGATCAGTGTATTAATGACAAAGTTATTGGAAAGCAAAGTTGTCAAGAAATTTTGGCAATGTTGTTTGAGGGTATAATTGCGGAAGTATCTTTAGGTATTCAAAAAGCGAGCGATCAAATCCGCCTCGCCGCCACATTCCCCATGGCGCCGTTCAAGCCCATCGGCGAATGGGGCGTGCGCAGTGAGGAGGAGCCGAAAGTTGTTGACACGCGCGCCGTTCGACTGACATCGGTGATGAAAGTGAGTAATGTGGCGCATTTAAGCTCAGTTGAATTGAATTGAGAGGGGTGAACTTTAGGGGCCACATCGGTACAACCCGGCTCGATTTGATATAAGCCGCTTGGACATGCGCTCGGAGACGTTCTCGGAGCAGGAGGCAAGCTGGCAGTTACCGACACATGAGGCGAATATTTGCTGCGATGCCGCCTACGTCCAGGGTCGAATTTGTGTCGCCTCAGTTAATCCAGTCGTCTTGTACGTCCTCGAAAAGATTTCGGAAAGTCGCGCCTTCGTCATCGATCTGACCGCCATGTTCCCCACCACTCGCGGATCGTTTAAACCGCGAGTCAAGTTGGCATCGCTGGGCGAACGCGGCGTTGCTTTGCACGAGGAAATGGTGGGAGTTTTCAGTCTATTCGCTTGATGTTCCGGTTTGACACTGAATTTCGACGCTGCAGACAAACTCCCTGATGCTGTTCGATTTGGACGGGCTGATGTGGAGCACAGTGGATGTATCTGGCGACGGATTGCTGCAAAGCGGTGTCAATAAAATCGCTAAAATTGTGTCTGGTTCGTTTTTAATTTTTGCTTCTGCGTTGCTCTAGCACCATCTTTTTCTGCGTATTTAGCTAGCGCCAATGTCAATTCGAGCGCTACACACTGGCGAATGGCCACGTCTCACGTGACCGATGAAGGCACTGATGTAATTTGCTTGTTCAAACGGAATGGGAACGGTATTAAGATCATCGATCTGGTCAACGATTCTCTCGTCTCATATCAACTTCCTGATGATGTGAAGTTGTTGCACTGCTGGATGGTTGGCAAAGAAAAGCTGCTTTTAAGCACAAATAATGAGTACGTTAATGCGGGAGTTCTGGTCGTTTTCAACTGTGGGGAATGTATCACGAATTGTTATTAGCTGCGTATGTTAAGTCGGCTACAAATCATTTCACTTTATATTATAGTTAATTTATCGCTCAGTAGCATCGTCATACGTCAAAAAGAGCTATTTTCGTTATATTTCTCAGAGTATGGCTGACAGACGTTCCCTCTAAGTTCTAAACAGTTCATTTTGCTACCTTCTTTCTATTTTCAGCTACAAATTAATGACGTTGGGAGAGAAAGCGCTGCTACGTTCAGTCGACTCAATGGGCGAAATTCCGCTAATTTCTACGTGCGGTTCCAAATTGGTGATGGGCGAACAAGGAACTCAAATACTTCCTGCGATCATCGGCGAGAACGTCGAGGCGCCAGGACGACTGATGGCCGGCGGCGATTACCTCAGTGTGATGGCTGTTGGATTCCCTGAGACGTTTGTACGTAACACGCTTATATAAACCGCCTTTCATCATAAATCCTCACTCTTGCATTCGATTTTACAATCCTTGCATTCAATTTCGTCAAACTAGCGGTTCTAATTGAATGCAGTGATGACGAAGTGGAATGCAAGAGTGACGAATTATGACGACAGGCGGTGTAAAAGCCGAATGGCATGTTATGAATGTTTTGATTTCGCAGAGTACGAGCAGTCTGTACGCCGTGCTAAGACCGACGGATGCGCCTATTGAGACAAAGAGACCGTACTGGGCTTCTGAGGCGTCGCTCAAGTTCGTTCATCCCGACTCCACTGTAGCGCTCATCAACGACCCGCCCCAGACCATTCGCGCCCTGCCCGCGTGGAAAACCCCCGCCAAGATTTTGACAAAAGGTTTGCTTCGAATGCCGCTTGTTGATTGTGGAGCGGATGTGTTATCAGGAGAATCCTTCCCGCCTTATGGCCTGCCAACCGCGGAATACCCCTTCTTGCGTTATATTTTCGCTAGAATATCGCCTAAATTGTAAATCTAAGGCCAAAAGGGGAGTTCCGGGAGCAGTGTTCTTCTGTTGGTGGGAGCAAATTATCTTCATTCATTTGCTTATTTTAAATATCCTTTAGACACGAATTTGACGCATATTGGCGGATTTCTGGAAGTGTCGGATGTTTTGAACATGCAGACGTCGTATATACCTGTGCCGGCTGCCAAGTTCCCCTCGTACAACACGGGCTGGCTCTGCTTGGTGATGGAGGCTCAGTTCGTCGTCGCACCCACTGCGAACGGCGTTATCACGGTCGACAGTTCCGGCGGCGTGCGAGTCTGGGAAACGACCAGTGTAAGTTGATCCTTAGGGTCACACCGTGCAGTCACAGTGATCCATGAAGATTCATTTTATCAGTCGCTTGGTTTAATGTTCCCCGCTGAATAATTGCTTTCCTATCGCTATCTTGCATTAGTGGCTTGTTAGGAAGTTAATCGCTGAATAAGCTCACCCTGATTAGCATCGACATGGACCCCTAATACCGGCGGGAGAACTGGGAAAACAGTATAGTGAAATTCGTTAATGTCAGCATTTTTGAGGACCGGTCTTAATTATGGATATAAGCGATACCGGTATAAACATATTCTCCTGTTCTTGTACCGGTTGATTTCATGACGATCATCTGAATTTCAGTTGTTGATTGCAACTACATTTAGTTGTTCGTTGTTTTCAGAGACAAGTGAGCGCGTCCCTGTCGGCGTGGAAGAAAATGTTTGGCGCCGACGATGAGCAACTACGCGCCGAGTACGATCGCAGCGAAAGCGACGCCGACTTGTCCAAACTCGACGAGCCAAAGGTCGGCAAGTTCGACCCCACCAACGCCCCTCACGTCGGCGGCAACACCTGGGCTGGTGGCACTGGTAAGTACCATAGCTTTTTGTTCGACCATACCAATGAGTGATCATTTCGTATTCTGCCCTCGTTTTTACCGGCTCCCTATTCCCATGGTTAGGTTTTATCTTAATGGGACATAAACTGAAAAGGCAAGTGTTGCAACTCTGGTATTAAAAATGTGTCAATACATAAATCTTACATTATTTGTACATCTTAAAAAATTCACAAATCTTCATCCGACCTACCGTCATGATCACTGTATTCTCAAATAGCATGCTTTTATAAATTTGCTGCTGCAGGTGGCTACAACATGGCCGATTTGGGTGGCGTTGGGAGACCATTCCGACTAGACGCTGACAGTGACATATATCAAATGCTGGAGTCAGTGAAGGTGCAGGTGCCTGACCATATTCGTCAGAGAGTGCGCAAGTTGGCAAGATGCACATACAAAAAGCAGCTGCAGGATATTGACATGAACGAGTATGATGAAGATGTGTGCGAGAAGTTCTTTGATAATGTTGCAAAACAGAGTGTGCTACTGAAAGTGATCATCGAAAGTCTGCAGGTAGGGTCATGCCTAAGTAATGTTGATTACGGCTAGGGTTGTAACAGAAACAAGGAGATCTCTGTCTCTGGGAAATTCCCCATCTCTGTCCCCATCCCTGGAATCAGTTTTATCCCTGTCCCTGAAACTCCCTGTGTCTAAACACTCTGTCCCAATAATTTTTAATTCCCTGATCTCATTACAGCCTTAATTGTGGCGTAGTTGAGGAGCACTGTCCACTTGCTTTTGTGTGAGTTGTGGCAATCGTCACCTTCTGTCTGTGTTGGTAGATTTGACCTGAAGCAAGAATGTCACCCAGCCTAAAGGACTGATCAGACCTAACACGAAATTTGATAAAGTTGCTGAAAAACCTTACCAATCACCAAGAAAACTTGAACGTCACTTCTACATTCTTGATAATTGTTAGAGCGTATAAGAATTTCATCATACCTTGGCGCAAAGGTGATTTAATAAGAGCGCATTTTTCCAAGCATTTAGTTTTGCTCAACCTTAGCACAGTTGACAAAAAATTTTTGGATTTCGCTGAAATTTTGCACGCAGGGATGGTTTAAGGTACTTGTTACTTGTGGAAATTACGTCTGATTTTTTTATAGATGTTTTGCTTCGAGATACGGCGGGAAGTTAAAAATTGTGTGCTGAAAACGCAGAAGTTGTCAACATTAATGTCTTTATATATCAACCGATTGGGAATGATGAAAAAATCAAAATTTTGTCTCAGATTGAAAATTTATGCAGAACCTGAAAAATTATGCAAGAAATTAAATTCGGATTTTCGGACTTTCTGTTTATTAATTTTTTGGTAGAAACTTGTTCTGAATTTAAAAAATTCAGGTTCCCGAGAGTTAAAGCCCTAATGCCGGGCTATCCAACCGGGTTATAAAAAGTATTAAACTAGTGTACTTATGGATCGCAAATTGAGTCCAAACGAGGTGCACGCCAAATTTACCAAGAAAGGGGCACTTGAAATTGTGGTAGAACGCAACGAAAATCAATGTTTCTGTATACAGTTCGATGGAGAATGAACTAGGGCAATCTAAAGATGCGCAGATTTGCTTCTGGTGTAAAAGATGAGGAGTTATGCAAAAAACAAAATATAGCTTTTTTACTTTTAGTTTTTTGAAATTTTTGGTCAAAACTTGTTCACATTTCCAAAAAGTGAAATAAATACTAAAGAATTGTAGCCGTAACGCCGGGCTATACAACAGTACCATAAAAGTATCAAACTCGTGCAGACATGAGTCGCAAATTGAGCTCGAACTCATCCATCTTTTGAGACGTTCGTTATTAATTGTAAATATTGTTTAACTTCGCTCGAGTGCTGTTACTCTATTATCAGAACATGTGTTATCGGCATACCTAATGATTAGCCCCCTACCGGGTTTTTCCGAGTATTAGCCCCGGGGCTTGTAATAAGAATTGTCACTTTTTGCCTCTCTACCTTGTCCCCAAATAGAAGCCCCGGGGCTTTTATTTGGAAAATTCAATTATTTCACGCTGTTTGTGTTTTAAACGAAAAAAACGAAGACCAAAGTTTCTTCAGTGAGTTCATTTCTTCAAATCTATGAATACACGTAATAATACACGTAGTGCCGTAGCAAAGATGCGTAATTATACACGTAACGCAGTAACGAAGACGACTGACCCCGCAATCTTGCGGGACTACAGTACTGAACAGGAAGAAGGAGGATGCAGTAACGAAGACACGTAAAATACACATGTTGCATTATAACTAGCGAGCCATTCGACATTATGAGTAATCATTTTGAACGCAATATAGGAAATTCGAATCTTTGCGCATTCTAATGAGATTATTAACAGCTCTGAAAACCTAAAAATCACATTTGCCGATCCCAAAGGGGAAAGGTCACTATTCGAATTCATCGGAATATTCGTTGTCAGATATTTCATCTCCAGAGCGGCGCTCCACCACTTCGTCGTCCCCGCTTCCAGCCCCGACACCCTCGTCATCGTCATCGCTGCTGAGCTGTCCAGCTTCGATCAGACCCGCTGAATCCTTCCATGAAAGAACGGTTTTGAACCGTTGATTTAGCTTTTCAAGCGGCACGATACCACCGCGCTCGGCGATTCCGCAGCATTCAAACGCCCGTTTGATCATCTCTTTGGAAATTGCACTGACGGCGTTCTCAACCATGTCGACGATGGCCTTGTAAGACGGTCTTTTGCGATACCCTTTTGGGGTCATTTCTGCTGGAGAAGTACGTACCCATTCGTCCCACTCGTTTTTTAACGCTGCCTTAAAGGCAGAGTTGACAGCAACGTCGAGCGGCTGCGCGAAACACGTCATCTTCGCAGGAATTAACACCATCTCGCTGCAATATTTCTGCCTGAGATATTTGACGATATCATCGCGCTTGTGTGAGCCGTAGGAATCCCAAATGAGCACCGACTTGGTCGTTTGAAAGTAGTTGCCGCGTCGCGAAAACACTTTATCCATCCAATATTTTGCTAGAGTGCAATCCATCGTTCCACTTTTGCTTGCAGCAAGAACCATGCGTTGACTAAGATTGGGCACGGAAGGCGGCTTTACCAGATTACGGAAGATGATCATGGTGCTGAGTACGCGACCGTCGAGCGAAATAGCTAAGCAAACGGTGTATCGACTCTTGCGATATCCCGTGTCCACTCCGTCGACGTTCTTACTGCCTTTGAACGATAGCGTCGAATCGCGTACCATATCGAAGTAGCAAGGCACTTCGTCCATATTGAAGACCTTACTTGCGTCGACACTGGCGATTGCTTGTTGAACGGCAATCAGGTAATCCTCTGCGATTTTCGCGATATCACTTTGTCACCTGCTGTCGATCTGGCCTCGATGAGTAATTCACCTGGAGACAAGATTGTTGCGCCGTGTCCACCCGAACAGATATTTGTCGCTGATCTTGAATTCCTCTGGCAGAGAAATGCCTGACGTGGGCGACATGATGAATGCACGCAGCATAGGATAAGTCACCGAATGGTTCTTCTCCCGTTTGGCCATGAAATAATTCAGCAATTTTTCTTCGATCTCCGGATAGAACGGTTTCTTTCCACCACCCTTGATTCTTTTTTTTAGCCGTTTGTTTTTCATTTTGAGCAGCTTTTCCTCATCCCTGACCCAATTTCCAATCTGCTTGCGATCGATTGACAACTCCACGCTGACGGCTCTTTGAGACACTCCACATTTCACCCATCTCACAGCTTCTAGCTTATCCTGAAATGTTAATGAAAGTTATTTTTAAAGTGGTTAGATATGAGTGTTTACCGCGACAGAAAAGGATCGTCGTGTTCATGGAATTTGGATATTCAGAAGTGCTTCATAGTCGACTTCATTGGTGCTAACGTTGGTAGGGTCTTCATAAGCGCTTGAATCTTCACTGTCCGTAATTCTTACTACACGATTGCCGCTTTCCATACTTGTTTCTTGCGTTTTTTTCTTCTTTTCGGTAATTCTTACACGAAAAAAATAGAAGGCCTATTTGTTTTTTGCAAATGCTGTTTGAGATTATGACTTCTGTATGCAAAATTCAACCAGAATAATTTCATTTTACGCATAACATGGTGATCATTTTTCGGCTCCAAATATAAGCCCCGGGGCTTCTATTTGGAAAGTCAAACCGAATAGAAGCACAGTGGGGCTTGTATATGGGGGGGGGGGCTTCTAATCGGAAAAACCCGGTAGTGATTGCCTATCCATCAGCGTTGGATAGGCATCGATAACTAACATTCAATATTGCTGTTCAATAGAGGAACATGTATCGCTTTCGGAGTCAACAAAGCGTTTGTTTATTGTTCACGCATCCGCTTTGGTCTACTTTGAGAAATATAGGAGGATGATCAAATCGGGGCGAATTTGCGACCCGTATATAACCGATTCTGAAACTCTTTATGGTACCTTTGGACAGCCCATTGTTCGAGGATTAATCATAAGATATGCCGATAACACATGCGCTAAAAGGAGAGCAGCAATACTCGAGCAGAGCGAAATGATTTTAACAATAAATGACGTAATCCTCGAAAGATGGGTCGGTTCGAGCTCAATTTGCCACCCAATGTATGCACGAGCTGGACACTTTATATGGCATCATTGGACAGCCCAGTATTAGGGCTTTAATCTCTAGGCACTTTAATTTTTGGAAATGTGAGCAAGTTTTAATCGAAAAAATCGATATACCAATTGATTCATAAAGCTGAAAAATGCAATATATTTTTCTTTGCATAACTTTTCAACTTCTGCATTAATTGAAACTCTGTGCGCATCTTTAGATTGCCCTAGTTCATTCTCCATCGAACTGTATACAGAAACATTGATTTTCGTTGCGTTCTACCACAATTTCAAGTGCCCCTTTCTTGGTAAATTTGGCGTGCACCTCGTTTGGACTCAATTTGCGATCCATAAGTACACTAGTTTAATACTTTTTATAACCCGGTTGGATAGCCCGGCATAAGGGCTTTAACTCTCGGGAACCTGAATTTTTTAAATTCAGAACAAGTTTCTACCAAAAAATTAATAAACAGAAAGTCCGAAAATCCGAATTTAATTTCTTGCATAATTTTTCAGGTTCTGCATAAATTTTCAATCTGAGACAAAATTTTGATTTTTTCATCATTCCCAATCGGTTGATATATAAAGACATTAATGTTGACAACTTCTGCGTTTTCAGCACACAATTTTTAACTTCCCGCCGTATCTCGAAGCAAAACATCTATAAAAAAATCAGACGTAATTTCCACAAGTAACAAGTACCTTAAACCATCCCTGCGTGCAAAATTTCAGCGAAATCCAAAAATTTTTTAACTGCGGCAAAAGTTTCTCGATACTTAAAAATATCCTATTCTCTTTTTCTTTGTAGGTTAAAGAGATAAAACTTGGGAGAATTTTTTTAAACAAGTTAGGAGTCGAGACAATAAAAATGAAATCGACAACAGGCAAAAGATCAAAGTGCGAGATTATGCATAAAACTAGTGACAACAAAATACAGGGTGATCCAATTAAGTGTCAACAATTTTAAGTGTTTATAAAAAACCAGGGAATCAACCGATTTTGATGAAACTTGGTGAAAGTGTAGCTGACATGTTACCATTTATATTGCACACAGAACATTTACAGGAGCACAACTTGTTGGTTCCAAAATGACTATCTCTTGATTGATCATTATTCAGGGTGTCCAAACAGTTAGTTAGCAAGTTAGGTCGGCTCGTATTGGGCACTGCGAGCACAATTTTTGAAGCAGTTAGTTATAAAAAGATAGCCTAGACTCTGGCGTGTAAAATGATATCCGGATTGTTGGGGAAACACGCAAGAACTGATGAGATATTCACAAAATACGAATGGCTTCTTTTTGAGCATTTTTCTCCCAAATCACTTCCGTCAACCCAATAATTTGCTCGCGGTGCTTTTAAAACATTGGCAACAACGATCTAATCTTGTTGGATGGTGTTTAGTACTATGAGCAATGATATTCTGTGTCTGGATAAACGTTGTCTAACTTATGAAAGCACCACGAGCAAACTGTCGGGTTTACGGTGGCGATTTGAGAGTAAAATGCTCAAAAAGAAGCATTTCTTATTTAGCATATTTCTCATCAGTTCCTGCGTGTTTCCCCAACAATCCGGATATCATTTTATACGTCAGAGTCTAGGCTACCTTTTTATAACGAACCGCTTCTAAAATTATGCTCGCAGTGTCGAGCATGAGCCGATCAAACTTGTTAACTAACTGTTCATACACCTTGAATAATGGTCAATCAAGAGATGGTCATTTTTGAACCAACAGGTTGTGCTCCTGTAAATGTTTTGTGTACAACATAAATGGTAACATGTCAGCTACACTTTCACTAAGTTTCATCAAAATAGGTTGATTCCCTGGTTTTTTATAAACACTTAAAATTGGTGACACTTTGGATCACCCAGTACTCTAGCCAGTCCTTAAGGGCAGGAGGAACTAATTCAATGATTGATACCAAAGCAGGTGGGCACTACTTCTTTTGGGATGTGATACTTAACTTTTTTCGGCATTATGCAGGCAAAGGACAAAGAGCGCCAATGGGTGCGCCATCAGATGAGTGGCGATTTGGATGATAGCAAGTTGATTGAAGGACTCACAGGTGAGAAGGCCATCTTCCGCCGAAGGATGAAGAAAGAGCCCGAGCCTGGCACTCCCATGCAGAAACCAAAACACATGTGCATATGCGCTGATGTCTCCCGCAGTATGTACTGCGTCAACAGCAACGATGGCCGCCTTCAGAAGACCCTCGAAGTGTGTCTTATGGTCATGAGATCACTTGATACTCATGCTCACAAAATCAAAGTGCGTCCAGTTGTTAAGTTTAAGGAGCTTATAAATGAAGTACCCAATCATCTGTGTGATTTTAGCGGATTTTGTTTAACCAGATAACCCAAAAGTTCTTTACCCTTTTGAAAGAAGCATGTGAGAGAAATTGTCATTGAATCATCTCAAATATACACCGTTTGAAAGCCCATCAAAACCTCTGTTTAATGCACCTTTTTTGTATATCAGTTCAGAAGTAAGCATAGGAGAGCCAGAGGATTACGCAGTTTTCTTTTTCTGTTATTTTTCATTCTTGGTGTGCCTTAGAAAAATCATTTGCAAAATCTGACCGCGAATCTCAAATTTTTTAACGGGCGTTAACATAGCTGGGGCGTGCGACGTGCGCCTTACAAGCTTGTAACGGTTGCGGCTTGCAGTTTATGGTTGGAACGGGTGTTGACATAGCTGCAACCTCTTTCACCATACCTAGCAAAATAGCGCGCGGTAAAAACGAATTGGTCGTAATAGTTTGCAGTTTGTGAACAGAGCTGTAACGGGGTCAGGGTTACCCCGACCTTGATCAACCCTGACCCTGTCCCCGACTTTTGAAATCAACCCCGACCCCCGATCAACCACAACCTTGACTCTCCAACCACGACCTCATCCCCGACCTCGACTTTTGAAATTAACCCCGACCCCATTACAGCTCTGTTTGTGTATGACATTAATTATTAAGAGCGAAGAGCGCTGCGCTAACGCGCCGCGCTATCCGCTTGAGTTTTCGAATGCAACCCCTGGTAGGCTATGTCACCCGTACCGCTCAGCGGCGCGGTATTCGCAAGCTGCCTTTGGGTTCCCGAAACTAGTGTTGCTGGTCTTTTATATTTAAAAGTGGAAACAAATTTGCACACTACATTCATCAGAAGGCACTTCGATGGGAATTTTTAAAAAAGGGCTTTGCTCAAACATATATTTTGCAATAACTCATGAAAGTTCTCAAAGAATCTAGAATGTTCTCCGATCACTCGTATCAGTATCTATTGATTGGTGGCGCCGGTCCAAAACCTCACTTCGTCATTCTCAATACGTGCGGTTTTTGCCCTATCCTGAATCACTTTGAAACACATTTGCGACGGGTTTCGAACATAGATTGTTTTCAAGAAAACAGATGTTTTTCCATTTTAATATTTCAAAATAGAAAGTTTTTGGGGATACAATTTCAATGAAACTATTTAATCCTTTCATATGACCCTTAGTTAAAGGGAGAGTTGCTTCAAATGCCATATTAAGCCATTTCGCATATGACGTTTTTGCTCTAGATGTGTATATAATAGAAGCGGGACGGAAGTGGTATGGGTCGGGTGCAGTACTCTTGGCACACACAGCCATGATATGATCGGGATCGCTTAAGGTCCAGCCCGAATCGTGAGGTGTTCACGTACACGCACACACACAGACGTTTCTTAATGTAGAGGGCAAGAACTCTCGCAAAGAGCGCAGCGCTTACGCGCCGCGCTCTTTGCTTGAGTTCTTACCCCATACANCAAGGAAGTGGTGTGGGTCGGGTGCAGTACTCATGGCACACAGTCATGATATGATAGGGGATCGCTTAAGGTCCAGCCCGAATCGTGAGGTGTTCACATACACGCACACACACAGACGCTTCTTAATGTAGAGGGTAAGATCTATAGCATAGAGCGCAGCGCTTACGCGCCGCGCTCTTTGCTTGAGTTCTTACCCCATACATTAAGGCGAAACGTTAGCAATAATCTATGAATGACCTGGTGACTAAAAAAAACAAATGCGCTCTCGGCAGTTTCAAATGTTCACCGCGAGAGGGCGCTGTGAAGACATTTTTATGGGTATATCGTTAATACCGGATGATGGACCCGACCAGACATGGGGTGGGTGGAGTGGGGTACCAATACAGTTTGCAACCCTGGTACGTATGGGGCTGGCATGCACTTGGCTAGAGGGGAAAAGGGCGAAAATGTGAATTTCGACACGTTTTTGTATGTAGCGTTAAAACCGTATAATGGGCCCGGCCGAAAGTGGGGGTGGGGGGGTGGGGTACCCTTACGGTACCCGACCATGGTCCGACCGGGGACCGCAAAAGGTTCGGTCTACCCGAACCGCGGGGTGTCCACACACACACAGACACACAGACGGTGCTGGATTAATATATAGATTCCTACGCGCCATAGTTTTTGAAAGATTCTAAATCATTCTGAGAAAAGTATTCCGAACGCTTACCGAAAATCCATAATCAATTTTTTACTCATTATATACACATAAGATTCTTTAAAGGCCGATCTCATCTAATCAATATTGACTTAGCTCATAACATATCAGAAAGCGAAAAAATCGTATAATTCTTCGCAGAAATTCAAGTATCCATTAAGAGCAACGCAGCGAGCAAACATACAGCAGTATGGACAGTTGTGACCAACGGCGACTCTTGATTGACCAATATATACCGCTCGCACACAAGATAAATATGCGGATAAAGGACTGGTCGGTGACGCGATAAGAGATCAACAATCGACCGCTGACCGCATTTTTCGTCCTGGACACTGGTCAAAACTATGACGTCAGTTTAACGATAATGCATCGTTGCGAATAACGAATATTGATCAGAAGAAGGTGACGTCATTTCGTTAACTTTCGATAATCCTTAGAGCAGATCGCAGTAAAAGGGAATTAAAAAGGTTTCTTTAAAAAGTGATAATAAGGAATGATGCAAACGCGCATTTCTTCAGCCTTGGGCGAAAACATAAATATTTCCATCTTTCCAGTGCCTTGAATAGTGACTGTACTCTTTGAAATGTGAAAACTGTTTACCTATTAAATTCTGCGCTTGAACGCTGCCTGTTATTCTATTGATTTGGTCAATAATGCTTTATTAACATATTTTCAGTGAAATATAACTCTGATTATCATTGCATGAAAGACATGAAACAGGCAGATGGTGTCTTCTTATCAGATATCTTCATAAGGTATCTTGAAGGGATGTTTTTTTATTAGCAAGCGTTGCACGTTGCTGAACAGCGAAGCTGGAAGTAGACGGAAGCGTCTTTTTGTAAGCGACAATCGAACCGCTTTTGATTGTCTCTCGGCTTCTTTGGCAGTTTTGGACCAAGACGACCTCTAAACAGACCATCTCTGATAGACTGACGCTGAGTCGCGCTGAAAATGGTTTATTACATTTTTCTAATAGGGATAAAGTAGCAAATTCATTGGTGATGTGAAAGATGGAGAAATAATATCTTATGCAAAACCATGTTAATAAGTGAGTAGAAACAATAAACATGGAGCGTTTTGAAATAGGATTTTGTTTATCGTTTGCTAGATATTCAAAATAAGCTCTGTTCAATATTAAATGATTAAAAAATCAGAAATTATTAGCACAATACTACAAATTATACTTATTGAAGGACAGTTTCTCGATAATTGTAATCATTACTAAAGGATATATCCAATGAAGTATACATACACATTCTCTTGATCGCACTTGGCAGAAATTTCCTGAAGTTTGGGATGAGACTGCATGCGCACCCATGCACAGATGGCGTCCTCATTGTCATCATTGTCCTCATCGCCTTCTACACCTTCAGTTGGACAGTGCGTTTCTTCGACTCTTCAGTGCTCTTTTCATCCTGTTTGCTATCTTCCTTACTATTCTCGTGACTTTCGCCTTTCTTTCCACCACAGTGCTTGGGAGCTTGACACAGTTGAAAAAATGACTTGCAGAGGGCAGGAGTAGAGCCTTTGCAAACTGAAACAGACGAAATTAAATCAATTGTAATTCGAAAGTATACATCATATAACTGTTTCTTGATCTTTTGGAATAGATTTCCGTGTTAAAATTATCACTCTTTGAGAGCGAAAGAGTTAACTAAACAGGGGAGAGAATGAGAGAGCGGGTAGAGTGAGAAAAATACGACCGCCACATGCAGGTTGGTGGCAACTTTACAGCAAGATGTATCGCACATATTATATGTAGGCTCCCACTGAGGTCAGGAATCACCGTCCATTTTTGTTAAGAATGACGATCAATCTCCATATTTTTCATATTACCGCAGTTTTAAAACATCTCAACTTCAACGCTCAAATCCTTTTGACATATGTCACAGACAAGACAAAGTCATGTTCCGATATTATTCAATTAGTAAAGTTCTCACCCATCAAGTTGCCTTCAGAAGTCTTGTTGACCGCAGTTGTTGTTTCCACTGGAGCTTCCGAAGTTATTGTTGATGGATTTGTACTCGATGGCTTGTCAGTTATCGAAGAAGTGGTGGAATCCGGAAGAGCAGTGGTTGTAAGCTCGCTTGTCTCTGTTGAGAAAGTAGAGGACTCAGTGGTGCTCTCAGAATCAGTCGTCGTTGCAGGACTCGGAGTGATTTCAGGCGCCGCAGTTGGTTGATCGGTCGGATCCTGCGCTCCAACCATGAAAACAAGACATGCAATACTGGGCAACAGGATAAGGAGCTTCATTTTTGAAGGCGGAATACACCAATACTTTTTTAGATGGTGGACCAAAAGACTGAAAAGCTGCTGTGTCACTCACTGCGATTGCCCAAATTTATAGTGAATTTTGTGTATGACGTGAGTTAGGGGACCCGCTCGACATATTTGGCCTTTATGTTTGTGCAACTGCCTTCATGCTTGCTCATTGAGCTTTTCCATTATGCACGTGATGGTTGCAAAACAACGAACGTCATTTGCAATTAATTTTATTCTAACATATCGACTAAATTAACCAACAGTCTCATTTGTTGTGTTACCAAAATATTATCTCATATGAACTGTACGTAATCGACCCAAAAATGCAGCAAAATAATTGTGCAACATTGTTCACAAAGTATATTTATATTTCGACGACAGCAAATATTAATAATGAGCAACTGGATTCTCTAACTAAAGATAAGTGGTCAATGGGATCATCCGCGCACAGTTCAGGAAAATCTACGCGCTTCCAAATGAGCGTGTCCTTGGCTGTTTATTAATGTATACTTTGAAAATTGCAAAAGATGCTGCACACCTCGTATTCCATTTGGCTTTGAGTGCGCTCCCATTTTCTTCATCGACTTCTGCATCATCTGCATCTCGTTAGCGATCAATCAACTACCTCTACTTCTTTATTGGAGAATGCAAAGTTTTCTCTGCGTGTTCCACATTAAAAACGAGTGGAACTCCAGATTGTTAGCAATTGTGGCAGTGTTTATTGATCACTGTCGATACTCGAGCAACACCGATACCGATCGAGCAAGTAGGGAACAATTAACGCAACTTGCATAAACGGCCTTCAATAGTGCATTTCAGTGCTACGACGCAAATGTCATAGTCTGAGAATGAGATACACGATAATCGTGACGAATGTAATAATCAGCGCAGCTTCGGCGGGCGGCCCATGTACAAAGACCTAGAGCTCAATGCATTATAACACTGCAAATATTAATATCATTTAGCCTTGCACATAGGTAGATGTGCAATTACTCCACGACCCACGTGTGAAAAAGGAGAACGATATCGCTGAAAGCAAAATCCATATTACACTGAATGTGTATCTTATTTCACAAATACGATTCGCATAGTTCACTAACTTATACGTCTACATTTGGTTAACTGATAAGAAGGCTTGATTTGAGACGCTATTTCTACGTGTATACAGTGTCACAACAACTTTAAAAGGTATTTTCTTTCTGCTTGGACGGCAACTGGATCTTGCGACAAGGTAAAGGAGGATATCAGTAGGCGTTAATTCGGGAACACACCCGAGAATACTTAATCAAGCAGTACATTATAAAGGGAACATCTTTTATGCGACGTTTCCAAAGATTAGCTATGTTAATATCTACAGTGGTTTGTATGGATCGCCGGGGGAAGCAATGCTAATATCTGACCGGCCATGACTCCTAATCTGCATATCACTTGGCACGTTCGGTGCGCAGTATCGACAACGAATTGCTGCCGACATAATATTTCTTTATTAGTTTAAGAACTATTGCAGTCTAATCCATATAAATTTTCTTAAGATAATTTCAATAGGGTAACAATTTCGATAGTTCGTAATGAAGTTTCTCCTTTTATTATACGATAAATTTATATTACTCAATTAGACTGAAAGGACAAGCTGTCGCGACCTTCTGCGGAGATAACTCAAAACGGGGACCTTCCATAGACATTAAGGGAAATACTTTGTTCATCAAAGGAATGGCTAAATCAGCCAACTTCATATTTGAACTCTCCTTAAGCTAGGGGACGTAACTAACACAGTCGAAATCGGATAAGTGCAATTCGACCGGGCACGAAAAATGTTGCACCTATTGCACCTATTGTTGCTGCACCTATTCGGTTTTTGCACTTAACCGATTTTTGCTTTTATGCTCTTATTTTAGCTTGATTTTTGCTCAAATCCTTAAAATAAGCATGTTTGAGTAGTTATATAGCAACTCTACTTGATGCGGGCACTTTCCAGAGCAAAAAGAACCTTTTTCTAATAAAAGGAAAATTTTTTATATAAATTTGACTTGGAAAATGTCCTTGTTAAGTGGAAATGGTATAGAAAACATTCCTTGTCACTAAACAAAGCTTCGAGATAACCAAAGTTGAACGGCGCTTTGAGTGACATTGATATTGTTTCGATGCACAATACATTATTTGCGCAGATATTTGAGTGACATTTGGCGTGGTCATGCCTATTGCACTTATCTGGTCATGAGTCAATAGAAAAGTTGCACATGGGGCTCGCAAAAATAGCGCACTTATCCGGTTTTCGATCACATACAAAACATAGTACAAAAGTTTAGGACATGAAAAATTGTTGCACTTATCCGGTTTCAACTGTATATGAAAATGTCAAGCTCTATTAGATGCAAAACAAGCTACCCAACTCACCAGTTGATTCAAGTATTGCCTCCCATCTGTGCATTTTACTCGTGATTTTCAGGCATTTAAAATTTTTTTGAAAAGGCGCTCTTTTATTTGCTGGGGGATTGAGCAGCTTTTAAAGAGTCGAAATTAAGGTCATAATTGATTCCATCTTGCCTACTAGCATGCCAAATGATTTTAGGAGCAAAGAAGGTATCCATTCTGAACAATCATATAAGATATCAAATACAAACAATTATAAAATCAAATATGGATCGCCTACTGCTCCGTATGTGAAGCTGCTTGAGATTGCAACTAATAATTTCTTCACTTTCTTAATTCCATTCTCTTCCTGCAAGGCAAGATAAAGCTGTGCCATGGCGAAGCATTTGGTGAAAATTATCATGGCTGCTATGCTGATTATTCAAATAATCGCTTTAATATTTACTTACCGTGCAATGAGCGCATCATTAAGATGGGAAGGAATTTTCGGAGGTGAGTTTCAATTTTTCTGTCACGAAATGAACCAGAAGTGGTTGTTTTCATAAAGGAAAGCGCGCACACTTTGTTTTCGTTGTGTGCGACCAAATATGTGGTCTTACAATTACCAGGTTTTTCCGATTAGAAGCCCCCCAAATAGAAGCCCCACTGGGCTTATATTCGGTGTGACTTTCCCAATAGAAGCTCCGGGGCTTATATTTGGAGCCGAAAAAGACCACTATGTATGCGCGAAATGAAATTATTTTAATTGCATTTTACGTGTAAATACCGCATTCTCTAATAGAATTTGCAAAAATCATATAAATCTTCCATTATTTGCGCGTAAGATGAGTTCAAAAGATGGAAAAACGACACAAAATGCAAGTATGATTGGTACTGCAAAAAGCGTTATGTAATCGAATTTTCCAAATAGAAGCCCCTGGGCTTCTATTTGGGGACAAAGTAGAGACACGAAAAGTACCAATTCTTATTACAAGCCCCAGAGCTTATACTCGGAAAAACGGACGGTTATTAAAACGGCCACCCAAAATGATTAAATCGGCCGCCCAAAAAAATTAACTTAAAACGGCCGCCCAAAATTTTGACGGCCGTCGTCATCGAAAAAAAATTAACTTAAAATAGCCGGTCAAAATTTTAATAGTGGATTGCACTTCAAGGAATGCGTTAAACTTGTCAGTGCTTGCAATATTGTATGAAAAACGTAATTCGGTGCATTTTATTACGATGTGAGGAAACCAAACTAGAAAA
>NIUQ01002089.1:0-24607 GCA_002796945.1 Plectus sambesii
GATTGGCTTGCGCGGCGGTTCCTTTCATGTTTAAGGTGTGCGCTTGTCCCGCTACCCTTTTAACTCGCCGGAATGCACGTGATCTAGGGAGGGTGTAAAACAAAGGTGCGCCAACTAGCCTGGCACGGAGGGTTAAACACCAGTCAGACCACCCAAGATACAAATGAGATGCAATTAACCTAACATATGGGTCATATATCAGCGCGCAGTAGAGACAAAAAACTCATCAATTAGCCGGTCGGCACAAAGGGGCACTCAAAGACTACACGTGAGCTCACAGTAAGGCGGAAGCAACGTGAATGGCACAGAGGTAAGGTGGTGGTTACCGCTCGCCTAATTCTAGCAAGCTTCACAGAGGAAATCATATGCGTACATTGTCGCGATGTGGATGGCGGTGCTTTTGCTGTCTCTGTGTTACGTTTATTAATCGATAAATTATTGTAGGTTGGCGTGGTTTGTATTGCGACTGGCCGTGTTGGGGCTACACGTGGGGCGTCGGCTGCGGTACGTGCGACTGCGCCAACAAGGCCGGCTGCGATCATCTGACTGGCAAATGCCTGTGCGGCCCTGGTTGGACCGGCGAGAAGTGCGATCAGCCCTGCGGCGACGGAACCTACGGAATGAACTGCGACCAGAAATGTGCTTGCCAGAATGGTGGTACTTGCGATCATGAATCAGGCGCCTGCACTTGCACTGACGGCTGGTTCGGTGAGTGATCCTCTTTGCTACGCTCGATTGATTGAAATGATGTATAGTTTACTAGTTGGTGCATTCTTATAACCAGCGCACGTTTACAGTACGCATAGTGCTACACAGCCTGTAGGCTAAAGCCAGTCATGATCGAATCGTTTCTGTGCGATTTGAAACTGACGCCGTAGAATATTTTACATAAAAAGCCATTGGAGTAGACAAATTGATGGTAAGGACTAATTGGGTGAGCGAATGGATGGGGGTTTTGAAAGCTTTGAAGGTCAATTGATTGTTCGCTGGTGAATGATAATTTTCAGGCGTGACGTGCGGCAGCAAGTGTGCGGATGGGTCGTGGGGCGACTCTTGCGACAAGTCCTGCGACTGCTCGAAGAATGGAACTTGCGATCAGTCGACCGGCGAGTGCAAGTGCAAGGACGGCTTCGTGGGAGCGAACTGTGAAGGAAGTGAGTGCTTACCGAGTAGCTTCTTACTCGCTGATGCAATCGTACGAGTTTAGTCTGTCCGAACGGTTTGTTTGGCGCGGCTTGCGAGAAGAAATGCCAGACGTGCGGGAACAACATCCCCTGCGATCCGAAGACGGGCGTGTGCGTCAAGTGCGAGCCGGGACGGTCGGGCTTCGGCTGCGAGCAGTCGTGTCCGGAGGGTTTCTTCGGCCAGGACTGTCTGCAACGCTGCCAATGCCAGAAGGGACATCACTGCAACGCTGTGACTGGCGCCTGTCAGTGCCTGCCAGGTTTCGCTGGAAAGCTGTGCGATCAGCGTACGTTTCTCTTTCCTACCAAAGTCCTTTTTCTAAACTGCCTTTCATATTCACCTTTTTAGCCTGCCCCGATGATAGATGGGGCATCGAATGCTCCCAGAAGTGCCAGAAATGCGCGAACAACGGTCGGTGTTCACCCGTTGACGGCGAATGCCGCTGTCTTCCTGGCTATCAGGGCGAACAGTGCCAGCAACGTATGTCTTTTGCTACTTTGTTGTTATTAAGACGGTATTGTCCGCATCGCAACATTTCGGCAGAGCATTCAGCGCCGTGCCTCAAACTTTCGCTAAGCGACGATGTTTGCGAACTCGACGATTACGCTTTCATGAAGCATTGACGAAACCCGTACACAATTGACAATTTCAGGATGCCCAGTCGGCCTGTGGGGCGCCAACTGCGTAGAGCAGTGCAAGTGTTCGAACGATCGACAGCATTGCGACGCGACGAACGGAACGTGCTACTGCGCTCACGGTATAGCGTGTCGATGCTCGGTATAGACGTTAAAAAGCTCTTTTGCAGGTCTGCGAGGCGAGAATTGCGACGAGTACTGCGAGCAGGGCACTTGGGGTCCGAACTGCGCGTTCAACTGCAACTGCCGCAAGAGCACATCGCAGTGCCAGGCGACGACGGGCGAGTGTATCTGTCTCAAGGGCTTCATCGGCGCGCAGTGCGATCAGCGTACGTAAAGACTCTTTGATTGATATTTCTAATTGATCCATTTCCACCTTTTGCAGTCTGCCCTGAGGGATCGTACGGCTATAATTGCGCCCAGTCGTGTGGCCAGTGCGCGCCGAACTTCATCTGTGATCCCTCCGAAGGCTGCTGCGACCCTGCTGATACCTTCTGCGGCGCTACACGTAAGTATGACGTTTAGAGTCAATAGAAGTTTTCACCCCCACAATTCCTCCACCAGTAACAGGATAACCGATTNAAGGCGTGTTCCTAACTGATTGACGAGTGGCGGACTAACTAATGGCGACCGTTTGCTTGCAGCGGTCAGCCCATCTTCGAACATCTACGAAACGCCTCTTCGCTTCGGGTCGCCACCATCGCCTTCTTCCACAATAAAGCGCCGCAACGAGAACATGGCCAATCAGTTGAAGAGCATGCGCGGCTACGATGACTGACAGCTGCCCATTTTACTTTCGTTTGTTTGACGATTACGCAATACGAGTCCTACGGCCTTGATTGATTGTCCCGTGCAAATTCAAGCGCCTATTTTGTGCTTCAATTTTATTTGTTCCGTATTTGACAGCGATTTATTTTCCCTAACACTACACGCCGCGACGCACTAATTTGTCCAGGGTCGACTGAATATTTGAACTACTTCGCAGCTCGTTTCTTACGTGTCTTCCAACGTCAACGATTACTGCTGCTACGCGATGCGTATTATACTGATCTGCCTTGATCCCATATTGTGAAATGTTTAATTCGATTCCTTGAATTCGCTTTATTTTATAGCTTATATGTATGTTATTAGGCTAAATATATTTCGTAGTCCCATATATCAGTGCTCACTAAAGAGGTATGACTCATTTCATCGATGATCCACCAGACCTTACTGGTTTCGTGAATCATTTGAGGTGATTGATTTTGATGATGATGATTTTGAAGATGATGGAGATGATGATGATGCTGCTCTATGTAAATGTGATCCAATCATTCTTTCGCCTTGCATGCACATACTTTCTCAACAAATTTTGACATTGTATGTGATCTCAGGAAGTTGGTTGGGATCAAATAAAGTTTTTTTCGTGTCGCTCAACGCACCATCAAAGAACGTGTTGTTATCGCTTGAAAATCAGCAATATTGCTCTTTGCTGTGTCAAATGTCGTTCGCAAGTTTTATTCCTGGAGGAAGGATGAACAATTATCGAGAGCAGTTGACGTCGGTTCGAGCCAAAGTGGTCGTTGTCGGAGCGACTGGTACGCCTTAGCATTTGTGTACGGTAATGCGATTGAACTGGCGATTTGAGGCGTGGGAAAGACGAGCATCATTATGCGGCAGGATAATCATGAGTTCGCGACCAAACTCAGCCCGACTCTCGGCGCAAGCTTCATCAGCACCAATGTGTTCGTTGGTTCGGCACAACTATCGCAGATTCGCTACATTTTTTTATGACTAGGCTTATGCTTTCATTTAGCTTAGCTAGTCTTGAACCTAAGGCCCAATTACGAAAAGCTGGTAAATCTGCGATAATCAGCGCGGGTGTACGCGACATTGGGACCCACAGAGACAATGTGCAACTGTTTCAGACAGGTCGATGGCCAAACGGTCGAAATGCAGTTATGGGATACAGCTGGACAGGAACGCTTCAGATCGATGGTATGTCAGATGTTATAACTGATTGACTCGCAGTGATTGATCGAGTAAAAATTCACTTGCAAGCGGTAATTTTAGTGGCTTATCATTGAGTTTTGGTAGGGAATATTCAAATACGGTACAAATGCCGCTTTTGAATTTTTTGTTCAGCACGTCTTGCGGTGACATATCGGTCAACGACTATGACGCGGGCTATGTCATTTCCACTTTTATAAGGACATTTTTCAAATCATATGGAACGCTTTTCTAGTCAAATCGATACAAAAAATATCTTTTTGATTTTGAAAGTGTTACATTTTTGAAGTGGGGAATGTATTATTAAAGTAAAAATGGTATAAAAACGCATGCTACCTTTGACTGTCGCTGCAGGTACCAATGTATTTGCGCAATGCTGCCGGCGCCTTTATCGTGTACGACATGACAGCGCTGCCCACTTTCAACGACCTCCCCGCTTGGATGGAAGGTAGTTATTTGACTGTACTAACGAGTGATCATCTGTATTCCGCCCCCGTCCCGAGCGGTCGTTCGATCCCCGAGTTTCCGTCTCCGCTTTTATGATGCGCCTCCTGCGTTCTCTCTTTTTTTGTTCACCTTTCGTTTGTAACCTGAGGAAGCACTCTAACTTTTACTGGTTCTCCTTTCTACGCTTAGGCTGCAACAGTAGCGCAGTGAAACTCCTTTCTATCGATAATTGGGAGATCAGCCAAAATTACCGGTAAAAGCAAAACCGAAAGAAGCAAATTATGCTGTATCCTCAACTAGCACGGCGTTCAGCAAGTCCCGCTTTCAGACCTGAACCGCTGGACCGACCAACCGTTGAAGATATGCATCTTGGCGAACAAGAGCGATCTGGCTAGTCAGCGTCAGGTGACGGCCGCGGAAGGAGCGGCGTTCGCTGAGTCATTCGGCGCTCACTTTTACGAAACATCCGCCCTCAATGGAAACGGTGGGTCAGCTTTCGTATACCTTGCGACATTTGTGTATTTTTTGCACCGTGCAGTCACACTGACTGACTATGGTTTATTTGATCAGTCGATTGGTTTATTGTTCGCCCGCCGAGCGACTGCGTTCCTACCGACTCTTGTATTAATGGAATTATTCTACCACGAATTGCCATGTAGCTGTGAATATTTTTTGCAGGGATTGAACAGTGCTTTCGGGACATGGCCCATGCGCTATTAGTGAAGAAGGAAGATTCGGCGGACGCCTCTATTTTGACGCTTAGTGATCGTCATTCAGGACTCTCGCAGAGAGAAAATAAACAATGCTGTTAATACATTTGAAGCTACTTCTGTGCCATTCCGAACTATTTCCCCTGTGGTTTTTCGTGATTCGTGTCATAATATTATCTCTTATGATGTCGCATATAATGATGAGCGTTGTGCCTTCTCGAATAGGGCGCTCGTCAACCCCCCGACACCAAAAATGTTGGTCACTATTTGTTTGTCATATCGACCGGTGCGATGCTGCTATTGCCTTTACTTGCCGTTTTTTCTGTTTGCCATGTTTTATTGCTGACTCCAGTCAAAGAAAGCATACTTTCACATTCGCCACTACCACTTCTTTGCATCAAATGGCATTCGGCGCAAGGTGTCAATAATTCATTGCTTTTGAAGTGCGCGCCAGCCATTCCAAATATCCGGCGATTTATTATATTGTCGATACTGCCGCTCTCTTAGCACACGTCATGTTTTATAACGATGCCGTCAGCGAACCCGGCCGTCGATGCGACTGTACGCGCCGGGGGGCAGTGTTTGTTGAAAGTAATTGTCCGCAGCGCTCTCTAAATGAAGCTTTATCGAGTTTGTGGGGCAACGGTCGACAGTGACACGGCATTATCGTGACGGCCGCGCGTTGTACCAGCGCGGTCGTCGAACTGCGGGTTGCTGGTCGTGTGGATTTGCGCTCGCTATTTGTTCTTCGTGGGTGGTCAACCAACAACAATACATCGGCTACTAATCTTCCATCAACGGCCAAGTGATGGATGTTCATTATGAGGGCGAAGTTGTTGCGTTCTTAGACGACATAGGCGTCCACTTGTGCCCACGTTGCGTGTCAACCAGTTTGCGTGCGCGGGGTTGTCCGAATTCGGACACCGGAACGAAGAAAACGAAAGGTGTCGGCGGTGATCAAGGATTGATACGATTTCAGACTGAGTTACCGAGACAGTGGCCAGATTGTATGACGATGACAAGGCGAGTCGGCTGGCTGGCGTTTTCGGCGCTGGCAGCCGTGACGCTTGCGGCGATGGTGGGGGCGCAGTTGCCCCCCGGAAAGAGCTGCTTCTGCAAGCTGGCTGAAGCCGTCGATGAATGCGCCTGCGCTGTCGACTCGGTCGATGGGTTCAACAATAACAAGATGTTCCCCGTTCTTCAAGCTCTACTTCAGAAAGACTTCTTTCGCTATTACAAGGTACAGCTTTGATTGGTTTACAGGGAAATTGCGCTCACCCCGTAGCTGTGACAATGTAGCATGATTCTTTTAGCTGCGAATCATATGAATTTATATTCGAATTAACTTATCGCGCTAACAACAACAGCCTACAGTACATTGCCCACCGCTGGAGGGTGACCGGAGTCCGCTTTACAAAAGTACTGTAACAGAACAATTGAGATTATGCTTTACAGGTGAACATGGAGCGGCCGTGTCCATTCTGGCCGGACGACAGGGAGTGCGGGTCGAAGGAGTGCGGCATTGAGCACTGCGACGACGAGGTGCCCGAGGGACTGCGGAAACCGCCGGCGCGACCGAACGGATCGCAGCACGCGGTAAGAGTGATGATCAGCGGTGATGAAAGCGCTTACTGACATAGCGTACAGTCAATTCAGGCCAAAGAGCCGTGCGAAGACAGCAACAACTTCGATCCGCTGGACATGACGATTAGTTCGGCGAAGAAGGAAAAGCTGCAGGATATGGACTTGCACGACGAGAATGAGGACAAGTTCTGCGACGTTGACGGTACCATTTCCACTCTTTCTCATTTATAGTCGTTGTTCAATCTAAGATTTCTTGTTAGTGATCAAAATATTTTGACCATATGTTTTCTTACTTTTCGCCATTGCAGACGAACATAGCGCCAGCATGCACTATGTGGACTTGGCTAGAAATCCTGAACGATACACTGGCTATAAAGGCAACAGTGCGCAGAAAGTCTGGCAGAGCATTTACCAGGAAAACTGCTTCAAGTAAGTGCTCTTTTGTGAGTAGTCTTGGCGCTGCTTAGTATAAGACAAAGATAGCTGGAGGCTAAGCTTGTATTGTGATTTATTCCTCGCAAAACAACGTAATCGAGACCTCTGAAACTTATATTCCGAAGCGGAGTTAATAATAAACCCTAATCAGCTGTTCATCTCTTGCACGTTCACAGTTTTGTTCCATTTTCAGGCCGGATATGAAATTCGACAAGAACTTTTTGCTCCATCCGACCACAACTGGTGAGTCAAGGATACTCTTTTTTTTATCATTTCGCTTCATTGCACGCGCTTTTATTTATTTGCATACCCGATATCGCACATATGCGTTGAAGCAATCTTCAAATTGACATTCCATATTGACATTCCCATTCGAATAAGAGCCAATTCAAAGCTCGCACGCGAATGGCGACGTCGCGCAGTTTAGTACAGTCCGAAATTGGCAAATCATAATGCGCAATGAATTCTTGGTAATCGTATGGCCATTTCTCTCTTGCGAGCTGCCAAGTGGTATGCGCGATCCGGCAATCGAAAATGATTGCGAATCGAAAGTATTTCGCAAGAGACGGGCATTAAATTGTAATTGGTTGGCGCTTCGATTGATTGAAAGCAGTTTTTCTTTCGACTAACGTTCTTTTCTCCAGAAGGTAATGGCAGTTCATGTACTCAGTTCATTCAGCACCCATCGTGACCGTAAGAGCTTGGGGGTGTTGCCTTCTCGCTGCGGTTTGCTGTTTTCTTTGGCGCAAGTATCACACACTCACGACCTTTTTGCTGCTTAGGCTTCGACTTAAATCCCAGGCAGCTAAAGCAATAATTTACGACACAGGGACACAGTTTGGGGAAGAGAGACCGAAGTCCTCTTGAAGGATTTTGCTAAGCCTAAGCAGCAAAAAAGTCGATGAGTCTGCTTCGTTGGGTTTTTTGGTTTCCTTTCGCGCGCCTTTTTGTCGCATGCATGTCGTATTATCGTGGAATCTTATTTCATGGCTGCTTTGTAAAGCGTTCTTCGTGGAGCGTCGTATTTTTGTTGTCGTATCTTTGTCTTTCTTGAAGCTTTTTCACTTCAGCGTGCTTCAGGATCTACTGTCATTTCAGGATTATGCCTGGAGAAGCGCGTGTTCTTCCGCCTAATATCCGCTTTGCACACAGCAATCACCATCTCGATCGCAGCGCATAACTACAAGCCAGGTACGACCTACAATGACGCGCGCGCGTTTAATTCGAATGGAACGGCAGGCGGGCTTGTTTTGTCTGCTGTTGGTGTGAATGATTAAAGGGGGCGCGCTTTATTGAAAAATGTAGGCGCGAAATTACGCGTTTCCGCTTGGCGGTGGGTCTTTATTCTGTCGATGTTTTTGTGTTTCGACAGCCTATTATTTACCGGGCTGCATTCAAAATCTCTTCACCAATAACGGTAGCAATGATGAATGAATTCTGCAATCAAAAGGTTTTAGAACATACTAATTTCACGTGTAACCTAAGGATCGATTATTATTTTTGTTAAAGATAATGATTACTCCTTGAGACACTAATCTCTGCCGGCTTCGGAGTGTGGCTCATCATCTTTTTTGATCGAAAACTTAGACTACGATAGAACAATATAAAATTTCTGATATAGTGCGCTAATTCACAGTAGACAACCTGGAATATCCATTGTGAGATAACTTAAAGTGAACGTTTATACAAATGAAGTTGTTGCTGTGGGAATCGCAGAAACGAATAGCATAGATAATTTCGCTGATACTGTTGGTAATTCGTTGATATTGCAGCACCGCATGGCTTCGGCGAGGGAACATGGTACAGGAATGTCGATATGTTCAAAGCGCGCTTCAGTCCGGAAACGACATGGGGCGAGGGCCCGCAGCGGTTGAAAAATCTCTATTTTGTCTACTTGCTGGAGTTGCGCGCATTGGTGAAGGCGGCGCCGTATCTGCAGAACGAGATGTTCTACACAGGCGACGATGTGGAAGACAGTGAAACTCGACAGGCGGTCGAGCGCATTATCGATATCGCTAATTCATTCAAGGACCACTTTGACGAGACCATGATGTTCACGGTACGAATCATGTCTTCATACCTCTTTACCGTCGTTATTTGTGTTCATTGCTCTTTCTCCTTCCCATCCATATTTTTCAAAAGACGACCCCTCAAAGCTGACTCACTTTAAAAAATATGGGTGATCGCTTGAAGCGATTTCCATGAGCGCGAACATGCGATTGCATGAGTTAAACACTAAAATTACAGTAGTTACATATTACGGTAATAATTTTCAGGGTATCGAGTCGCACGCGCGGGAGCTGCGAGAAGAGTTCCGCCAACACTTCATGAATATCTCGCGGATCATGGACTGCGTGGGCTGCGACAAGTGTCGGCTGTGGGGCAAGCTGCAAACGCACGGCATGGGAACGGCGCTGAAAATTCTTTTCTCCGACATTCCCTCGAGTCACTACCGTACTCCCAACGGCGTCGTGCAGTTGCCCTTCCAGCTGACTCGCAACGAGGTGGTAGCCCTCTTCCAGAGCCTTGGAAGGTATGCATCCAGTATTCGCGAGGTAGCCGAGTTCCGAAGGATTCTCGACGTCTGACCCGACCGACCGCCCACCTGCGCCGCCTCTCTCTCTCATCCGCTCTCACACGGGCTGTCGTTTTGTGATGTTTTTTGTTGTTTCGCCCTTTGAAGATTTCTACGGTGACGATTGTGCTGTTATTACTTACCGCTCATTGTTGGCTGTTATTTTTTAGTGTAGATTCATTTCTTACAGCGGAACGGTGCGTAACAGCGAGTTCTTGAGCATCTGGTGAGAAGTCGGTGATTTGCACCGCGCGAAGCAATGTTCAGCATCATGAGATCCGAATGAAGCAATTTACAGGATCTCAAGATCCTGATATGTGCAGCACTTTTGGCTTTAGTTTAAAGCGCACTTAGTCGGGTTCTAATGTATACATTATTTCACGTGCAAATTATGCAAATTATCGATTTTTCCCGCTACACGTTCAGAATTTGCTCACTCGCCCCGTTTCGGCGTCACGGCTGATCAGGGTTTGTACTAAAGTGCGATGAGATGTCTAATACTCAGTCGACGGAGTTTTTTAATTTTAAAAGTTTTCTCTTAATTTAATTAAAATTCTGCGCCTGATAGGCACTGCAGTTTTTTACGCTCGTTTTAATGATACCCTGATAATAATTTAATACTACCTAGCTATCGCCCCAGCTCTACCACCAGTTTTAGTATGGAGGCCCTTTTTTCTCCTTTTTGCTTTTTCGATTCAATTCGAGTTCTAATTCAGCACTCGGTAGGCCACGCAATATTAAATTTGGAATCGAACGCTATTTTTACTTTATATTGACATTTATTTATTGCTGAGTATTTTGACCCACCAGTAAGTTCGCTGCTGTCAACCGTCTGATCAGCCGTGGCGTGTCAACGACAGCATTTTCCTGTTCGTTTTCTACCTTCTTTCGTGCTGTTGTAAATTTGATGTTATTATTGGCTACAATACTTTTGTACAGTCGACGTCCTAGTAAATAAACCCACCCGATCGCCAATTTCTGTGTGCGACTATCCAATCTGTGTCCGGCTGTGCCTGCCTCTGTACTATAGGTGTCATTCGATTTTAGCTACCTTATTCATTTTCACGCCACTTATTGTGTATGTGTGAGAGGAGTGCAATTCCGCTTTGATCGATGGGTGACCGATGGTGATTATTATTATTATTATTATCACGCAAGTTTTTTCAAAAATCATGACCGATATTCGCGCGATTAGTCCGTTCTTTTTTGGTTTCATGACATGCCACTTCTGCAGCGCTTCGAAAAGAGCTCAATGTGAAAAGAATTTCGACCTTTTCAGCGAATCAAACTGGGTATGCTGCTTTTATTTGAAGGGGGCAAGGCTTTGATTCGAAGCGCTGCGGCGATGGTGGATGAAGTTAGTGATGTATTGCTGAAGCTCAACACTAATCGCTCGTGCCGGACGTAAAGAGCACGTTCTTGAATCAACACGACGCGACCTACTCAACGACATGCGCGCGTGATGACGTACAATTAGGGCATTAGTGACCGATGGTATCGCAGAGGAGGTAATAAGCAGTTGATGGGCGTCTCGTGGTAGCGTGCTCGCCGCGGGTGGTCTGACCGCTGCGTGTCTACGGCGATCTGCAGGATATTTGCTAGATTCCTGTTGCCCGGCAACCGCCCGTCAACATTTGATCGCCGTCATCTCGTTCCGTCGACCGCCGTTCTGCCTACTTGATACTTTAATCAACTTGTTCTTGTCTTTCGCTTGCTGATGAGTGACGACGACTTTTGGGGTCATCCGATCAAACGGACGACAACTACCGAAGCCGTCACGATAGATGGAGTCGCGGATGGCCGCCCGAAAGAGGCGACCGAAACGAGCGCCTCCATCGAGCAGCAACACCCGTCCAGTGCGGCCGCTTCGACCAACATCAGCGTTGGTCACCGATCTCATGCTTCCTCGTCGGCCGACGACGACGACGACGACAGCAGCAGCTCTGATCCATTTTACTCCGAGGACAGCGCGGAATCTGAGAGTATGTGGGTTAACGAAGCGGCGCAGAGTGATTCTCATTCGACGTCTTCCGACGAGCAAACGCAGGAAGAACTCAGGTTCACGCCGTACACTTCCCCCACTGGACCGTATCCACTGATCGTAAATACTCGCCGACAGACACCGTCCCTAGCCAAGCGAACCGTCGACCGTTACGGTTTGTTACAGTCAGTGATGAAGTGGTGATACGGAACGTACGCCTCAATTGCAGTTGTGAAAGACGCAGCGACAAAAAAAGCGGTACGCAAAGTAACAAATGACAACTCGAAGCCGTCGCGCAGACAACGACCACAACTGTCGGTCGACGTTGGTGCGGCGAGCAAGTCGGCGACTACAGTTACAACATTACTATCAACGGCTCGACCGGCGAGAGTAACTCGGTCGGCGCGATCATCGTCGCTGGCTGATCAGGTCCACTACCTGGAACACAAACTGCGCGAAGCTCTGACTGTGAACCGAACGCTTGAAAGTATCCAGAAACGGCAGGACGCTGCTCTAGCGCGCAGAGAGAAACAACGCTTGACGCTCGGCAACGACGGCCCACCGCTCGCCGATCGGCATTTGGAGGAAGTGCGCGTGCTCAGGGAAAAAGTGCGCCTCCAGCGCCAAAAGCTCAACGACCAGGAGCGCCTGCTCTACAAGCGAAACGCCGAGATGCTGCGCGTCAACAACAAAGCAAAACAGCTCGAAACCGCCTTAAAGGAGCGCGACGCTTCGTCGGACAAAGCGCTTCGCAAATCGCTCCCACCAACCGCTGCCGTGCGAGCCGATTTGGAAGAAAAGAACAAGCGTGTTCAAGTTTGTCTTTATAATTTCCGGTGGTAGCGTTTGAAAGCGGTGACGTCAGTAGGAACCAATCATCACGTTAGGACTTCTTTATGACAGCACCAATAGAGCGAGATACATGGTCGGGCCTTCTCTCGGCCGCATTGACAATGGCTAGCAACGCCGGCTGGTGGCTGCTGCTAGGTTTTTTGGCCACCGAGGCGCCCGGCATGATTTTGCATTCAACGCCGGAAACACGCTCTTATTTCTTCGATAAGCACTTCCGCCTTTCAAGTGGCCACCAAGCAGGAATTCGCGTGTTGCTGCTATATATATATACATATGTAGTGCTGTTCGCGTTGGCGCCGACTAATACTCGTTCTATATTAACCGGGTTCTGCGGAGAGAAGGTTGCGCTTAACCAAAGTCGGACTAGCTGACACAATAATAATTAGGATTGGTAAGATGATCCGATTGTAAATAGTTGAAGTTTTTGATCTACATTACGAACGAAGCTAAGAAGGGCCAAGTGAGGAGATGCCCCAGTTTCAGAATCTTCCAGCTTTTTTTTAAAAGATTACCATGGTTTTCCTTCTCCCTAAGTTTTCGGAATAACCGTTCTCCCGCTTATTCCATTCTCCTACCTCTATCATCGTATTTGATCCATAACATCTTGAATAATTATCAATTATGCAGAAGCTTCAACGACAAGTGGAGCTGCTCGAAAAAAACCACCGCCATGCGCTTGGCATCGAAACTGCCAGGCACAAAGAGACACAGAGACGATTGATTGAATTGGAGGAGGAGCTAAGCCGCGTACGGGTAAGTTCTGCTCTATCAATGCCGTCTCTGTGAGTATATGCTGGCGAAAAAAATTGAGCGGACGAGCGACATTTTTCGCGTAACTTACTAATGAAGCGGCGTTAGACCGCCCATCAGAGAGACACTTAAGCCCCTGCAATATCCATCAAAATGATCGTCGCATCGATGCGAAGGAACTCTCATACCAGTTCAGTCCTTGGCGAAAGGGCACTCTGTAGTGTTTTGCGACGTTAAAAAGGTTAGAGAAAATCTGAGCATGTACGCCAGTTAGTGAGCAAAACCATATCGATTTCGCGAAATCACAAACAAAGTACGACATGTTTGTGTGTAAGCATGTCCATATTAATGTAGTTATTTTGAAGAAGCAACGATCTTCACTCTTTCATAAACGTCCCTCGGCAAACGAGCCCCAATCGACGGCAATGGTCACTGATGCGGGCGCTGAAGCGGTTAGTTTTCGCTCAGTCATATGCCACTATGTTTATTCGTTTGTTAGAGGCGGACGCAACGACGAAGCGAGTCGCAGTCAAAGGGGAAACCAGCAAAGGTACGGAATTATTGATGACGGCGTATATGGGTTGTTCACTGATCGCTGTTGCCGCAGAAGGAGACTATTAATAGTCGTGCCATCCAGCCTACCGACCTGTCGCCAAGCGAGCCGGCCGTATCACCGAAACCTGCCACGGTAAAATCGAAAGCGCTCGTGACCAATCCGCGCAAGAAGGCCAGATCAAGGTATGTCGCATGTTTGTTGATCGGCGCATAGGATGCGCTCTGTAGATCGGTGAGCAAGCGATCCGCGAGTGTGACAGACGAAGCCCAATCGGTTCAGGACGACAGCTCATCGTCCGATGCTCCCACTCCTCATCCCGTCGTCGTTAAAGCCTCCGAACTGAACGCCAAGTAATCAACTCCGGTCGTTCGCTGCTCATTACTATGTTTTATTAATTCAGATTGCATCTCGATCTGACTAAAAGTCAGAAGGCAGTTTCATCGAGCAGTTTAGCGCTGCCTAAGCCCGCCACCGGCAGCGACAACGCGATTGTGGATAGTATGACGTATCGGCGAGACAGTGTGAATCGTGAGCGCACATTCGGTACGGTATTGTTTCCCTCGTAAAGCACACACAGTCCCGCCAACATGTATTGTGGAAAAGGCGTCGCGGCTGTCCGTTCCGCGAACAAAAGACATACGATCGCCCCCGACGATGCGCGGACGGTTACGGAAAATCTCGCGGGTCCATTTTATTCGTTTGCGTTCGCATCGGCTATCACTCTTCAACAATCGATCGCCCGTCTTTTTTGCGCCCAGAATGGACGTCCACGCTATCATATCCGCAGTACTCACGAGGACGGGATTAAAGTGTTCCTTTATTTCAGCGCTACCTAAAGATTACGCGCCACTAAAAGTGTCGCAGTCCGCGAGCATGACTTCGAAAAGAATGAATGTTACCGAAGGAAGGCATAATTCTCTGCCGCAGCAATCGATAACTACCGTCTCTTCGAAAATGTTGGAATCAGATCCATTTGCCGGTCTGAAGCCGACGAGAGTGACGCGCAACGCTACGCAAAACTCGAGCAAGTCGCAGCCGACGCAGACAGGCAGACGAAACAGTCTCTTCGACGAACTGTTCGGTCCAAAGCGGCAGACACAAAGCGCCGAGCTTCGACTGAAAATCCTCTCTGACTTCAAAGATGAGGACTTATTTCCCGAGCTTAAGCAGAAAAAGGGCGCATCAAATGCTACTGCCACCAGGGGAAGTGCTGGCCTATTTCCATGGGAAATACATTCGGATGCTGCCGGAGTTCCCGCTTCCGTCAAGAGTTACGATATCGCGCAGTTTTCGTAATAAACGTTATGCACTCTATTTCCATCTGGGACCAATTTCGCCTGCCTGTTCACCAGCCGAACTTACGCGAGTTCGTAGATAAGCTCTGAACGAAATGGGTAAGTGTGTCTGAGGGGAAATTTGTACGCCATCCTCCAAGTGCCCATTAGTGTCTTCCGAGCAATAGATCTTCTGATCTCAAAATATTCCAATCAAATGTTTAAAGATTTGGCTGAGATACACGTGAAGCGACTCAAATTTAGGAGCAATGAATACTTTAGCTTCTTGTTTCGGTAAAAAGCTTCCATTGTGTGTCACGAAACTGCACCAGCAAGTTCTGTGGTTTTGACAATGCGGGTCAAGTGTGTGGGTAAGATGAGCGGTAAAATCTTTCTTTCGACGTTCACAAACGACAAATATAATACAACGCAGGAAAAGTCAAGCGTCTACCGCTGGAGCACCGAACATGATAACAACACTACGGCCAATGTAAACCAGTAGAGTGCGATCGCTATTCACGCAATCTGATGCCATGTGTCGAGAAAGTTCAAAATATTTGAATACGACCGCAGTGGTCGAGTAGAAAAGCCATCAAATAGGACTGACAGACATACACGCCTTCCAAGACGTCTACAAAGTGGAGACGCGCAAACAATGCCGCAAATTAGATTTTGACGTACAACGAAGACTTCTTTCTTGCGAGCCGATCAATAAACACGCGACAGTCGAATAATCGACCATACCGAACGTCCCCCTGTACAACACCTAGCAAGGGAACAAATAGAATCACCGCTTGCGGCGTAAATTGACAAATGCCCATAAATCACAGATTTTTACAGTTTGCCAACCTCTAAAAATATCGAAACTTTAAAATAACAAGAACCACAGGACATTTGTTAGCAAGAAAAATTGCAAGAAGCCATAGCGTCACCGGATAGTTCAGAGACCGACGAAAACCAATTAGATGTAGCGAGAACCGACTACAGAACCAAAACATTAGCAAGCGATCAGCGATTGTCAACGAACAGGTTCATAGTGTTAACGGAAAGGGTGGTGGGCTGCGTTTCAACGACACTCTAACTGATTGGGCTAACAATTAATGACAACACCGATGTGGGAGGTATAGATGCGTCGGTACACCAATTTCGTCATTGGTATTGGTGAGGGGGGGGGGAGAGAAAGGGGAGATGGAGGAAAAATCGCGAGGTTTTTGGAATTGCTCCTATTTTTAAAGATACCATGGATTTTCACGTATTTCTATTGCTTTCCCGCGGCCGCTCAACTTCCCCCAGCTCGTTGATTGCAGCCTCGCGCCAGGTATCGTAATCAGTAATCAAGAACGTATCGGTACGGTATCGCTATACCGAACGCATCTATACTGGAGGCAGGCAGAGAGGAGCGAATGGCGAACGAAGGTGGTATGTAGAGGAGCGCAGGGCGGCTGATGACGAGAAGAAATCGACGAGATAGCACCGCATGCCGGACGGCACACTGCGACGAAAAATTAACTCGCTGCTCAGGCGCGCAGGGTGGAGGAGGGCAGGCAGGCGTCTTCTAAGGAGCATTTGCCATGCTGGCCTGCAGTCCTAACATCATTGCGCAGAGCTTTTGCGGGTCGCTCTCGTCGGGATGAGCCGACATGACGGCGGCGACGGTGGCTTGAGGGAATAGCTGGGACAAGTTGTACTGAAGCTTGAGCCTCGTGTCTTCCGCCGACTCGACCGTGGAGGCGCACAGCGGACTGACGGGTCCGACGCTGTACTCGCTCTGGCCCCAGACGGCGGTGGAGGGGACGAAGAAGTGGCCCTCGCTGCCGAGGGCGGAGTCGTTGCTCTCTCCGCGCCATAGGTCGTTGTCGGGGAGGGCGGCGGCCCAGTTGAGCTGAGTGTCGGACACGCTGTTCTTCTGCTGCTGGTCGAGAGCGATCCAGTCGAGTCCTTGGGTTGTCTGACCGAATGAATGGTGCTGGGCGTGAGAGGGCGCGGACAAATTGCGATTGAGCGACTGATGCTGCCACACGTTGGGGACGGCGAGCAAGGGACTGGGTCGCTGTACAGGGAAGGGATCGGGCGGCGGCCCGCTGGAACGTTGCTCCGGCGTCGACAGTTTCTTGCCGATCGGCGCGTGCTGCTGCATGTGTTGGTACGACAGCGGCGACGGCTGGCGCATCATGCGCGACGATTGGAATGGATCGACAGAAATGGTCATCGGTACATTGAGCGATTGACTGCGGCACACGGCGGCGTGCTGTCGGTCTTGCAACGACTGCGCGTGCTGCTGCGGATGGTGCTGGCCTTCGTACATGAGCGAGGGGCCTGAAGGAATTATATGATGGAATTGTATACGACGACGACAGCTGAGCGCATGCCGCGTTAAAATCGCAGCGATCAAATTGATCACTCTCGCATCGACTTACTTGCATTTATTGCCATAGGTGCACTTTCGACCGTACGGACAGAGCTGGGCGGAAGGGGCGGCGCCTCCCTTCGACAGGAACTGATCGAGCTTCGGTCCGTGCCTCCCCAACGGGTCGTCGGGCGGCATGAATCTGAAAAATCCCTCATCAACGCTCTGAGCCGATCAAACAACAACTGCACACCGACGCGCGCACGTACGTACAGAATCCCAAAGCAACGGCGCGATAAAAACGGCGCACAAAGCCTGCACTCGTGCTCACGCCCGATCGACGGTCTATGAATCTCTGTGAATTTGCATCATTTTGCAGACCGCATCAATGCAAGCGTAGCGGAAGTGCTCCCTCGTACGCGTACGCAAACAACAATTTGCGATCGCCGATTTGCGATCCTCTGCCGCGCACCCATGCCCAATCGTTGTCGACGTCAGCGTGAACGATGGCTCTCACTGCATCGAATCGCGAGGATAAACGAACCGGCGCAGTCGCGGACCGGTCCCCCGCCGTCCGATTAGGCGTCGGAAATCGTCGACCAGTAACAATCGATGACGACACGGCCATCGACGGCTATTGATGACAGGCAAAAAATCCAACAGTGGAAATAGCTGAGCCAACCCGCCTTCCAATACCGGCTCGAAATAGTCGCCTAGCGTGGGGGCGCAAAGCAAACACTCGACGCGCCACCAAATCCAAGGGCGAGCGCTCAGTCGGCGCGTATAGATCGAATAGCGAAGAAAGGAATAGCGACTGACCGGCCGTCGACGAACGAGTACATGAGAAGGCGCTCCTCGACGAGACGGCGGTAGTGAGGGGTTTCTTTGACTAAGTCGCGGTACTCGTCGTTGCTCACGATCACGGCGTCCTTGTCGGCCGCCGTCTTGAGGATGTAGCGATCGTCGTGGCACACAATGCGACGTCCCCCAACCCGTCGTGATGGCGTCCATACCAGCACTCCCTCTGATTCGAGCTCGAGCAGAATGTGCTGATCTGCAAGGTCCACGTCATCGCACATTCGCTCACACCGCTAAAGCGCCAGCCAACAGTCATTACGAAAGAGGCGATGACGGCGGCGATGACACACAAACGCGCTTTAGTATATTGCACACACACACAGACACACACACACCGACGCCTCTCTTGATGCTTTACCCTCGCATTAACTCGGCAAAATCCTCAAGCCTAAGCATCAACGAGAGAGACGGCGGCGGTGAATCCGCAATACTTGGCGCATGACGACATTCTAATCAACTTTTCATTAACAAGACACAACAACTTACCGGTAATCGGACAATCTGCTCGCGCAGTCTCACGACGAAACTGCGGCACGAACACCTTGACGTCGGCGTGGCCACGTTCCCGGAAAAAGTCGACGCAGTCGCGAATGCCGACGCACGAGAACACCTCCTTGCGTCCATGTCTGCAAGACGCACACGATGCGGTCACCGCCCAATTATTCATCGAAAGAGAGGACGCACGTCATGGCCAGATTGCTGCCGTCGATGACGACACTGCGTAGTTGACGAGAGGGGGGCGTCGACGAGGAGGAGAAGGAGTCGAGGGGCGCCGACGATTGGCGACAAACATCTTTGCCGAGCTTGATTAATTCCGCGAGAACGCGATCCTGGCCGACGGGCCCGCCGCCGCCGACCTTGTCGAGGACGAAGCGCAGTTGAGTCTCGGAATAGCCGAGCTTTGTGGCGAAGTCGAGTAGATGAGGGGAGACATTGTCGGGAGCCGACTGGGGCGTCGACTCGGCGGCGAGGGTCTCGGACGGCTCGCGCGACAGCGAGCTGTGCGACTCCTCCGAGCAGCTCGAATAACACGAGTCCTGGGTGTCGGCGGCGGCGGCCGTGGGGTGGCCCAGCGCCGCCGACGCGGGCACCGACTGGCTCTGCGTGAGCACGTTGACAGTGGAGTCCCAGCCGGCGGAGAAGAGCATCTGCGGCTGGTCGCCGGCGCACACGGCCACCTTGGGGCCGCGCGAGACGCGACGCAAAGGCGGATGCAGAGGGCGCTGCTGCTGCGCGGCGTCGCTCATCGTTGCTCAGGAGACATTATTGGAACAGCGGGCGCCGATGACGACGGCAGACGGTGCGAGGAAAAGCTGAAAAGCGTTCTTATTGCCCGTCCACATTCGACCGACCGAACGACCGACACGACGTCGTCACGCGCGCACTACTCCATTCGGCTCTCGGCTTCGATTGGTACGCCGCCTAACGACGCGCCGCCGCCGCCGCCGCCTGCCCACAAGCAGGTGCAACGCAGTCCTACTGCATCGATCGCCCGCACACGCGGCGCAAAACTAATCAATGCACTCGCCCGCTTCGACTACAGGGCGGGGCAGTCGCACCGGCGACAAACCGGAATGACTCAGGGGGGAAGCGCCGTGATGCGCAAGCAATCAGCACCCCGACGCCAGCAACGCGGCAGGAATGCGCGCGCGCACCGCTTGCATCACAATCGCCCATGGGACGACGTGCGCGCGCGCAAGGACCAAGGCCGGTTACGAATCCGGCCCGCCAAAAACAGTCGACGGCGAGGACGGCGAGCGCGACCAGCCGCTCTGCGACCCGTCGAGCCACTGAAACTGGCCAGCGAGCGCCGGTGGCTAACGGCCGGCGCGCCGCTGAATGGCCGTCACGATGGCGGATTCGTCAAAAACCCGGTTAAAACTACACGCAACGCGGCGGCAGCGGTGGTGGTGCAACGCGCCATCGGCCGCCGACGTAATCGACGACGGGGTTTTAATTGAATGCGCAGCGCCGTCGCCGTCGCCACGTCGGACGACGACGGCGACGAGCGCTGCCGGAATCCCGACTCGCGACGGCGTCGACGTCACCCACAATGCCGGTCGACGCGTCGCTCCGCTTTGTTCTGGCCGGCCCGACCTGTGACGTCAGCCGTCAAAGAACGAAGAAGAGACCAGCGCGCGCGCGCGCGCGCTCGTTCGCTCCAGCCCTACGCCGCCGCCGCCGATTCGACCGATCTGACCGCCGATTCCATCTGGCCCTACCGCAGCGCCGTCTGCACGAACACCGATCGTGCTCGCTCGCGTGGGCGCGAGCCTGTTTGGTTAGCTGGCAAGAATACACAATCGGCTCGCGATTGTTGCCGCGACGTCATCATCGGTCGACGACAAATGCGCCGGCCAAACAGCACGGCGCACACAATCACGACGATCCAACACTACACGTGACACTCGAACGGACATTCGCGTCAGTCGAGTCGCCGCCGCCGCAAGACAGACGACGACGACGACGACGACGATGGTTGCGGGCCATTGTCGGCGTCACAATGACAAACACACGCAACACACAACACACAACCGTTCGATGGTCGTCGCGAAGCGCGTTTTTCAGCCTGTCAGCACGCGAGTCAGCAGGCATGCCACCACTCGCTGCGCACACAATCGCGCACCGTGCGAGCAGGTGAGTTGAAAGAAAGACAACGGCAGCACGAAGACGCGCGCACCGCGACGGTAAAGACACGGCAGCCGAGCTGTTCGTTCACACCGGCGGATTGCGCAAGCAGCAACCGCCTGATATGAAGGTCTCAACCAGCGGCGGGGCGATGATCATCGATGGATGATGGATCCGCCCACGCCGTTCGCTGACGCTCACCGACCCGGTTTCCAGCCATCCACCGACGTCAAAGAGCAGTCGTCAACGAGCAGTCAACACCAAATCAGCACCCATTGTAAAGCCCTGATCGCATAGATCGCTCGCTAACCAGTGAACGAACGCACCTCGGGCCGCGACAGCAATAATATCATAGAAAGGCAATCTGACGACGACGCGCATTTGAATTGGGAGCGGAGCGCGCGGGCCGAAAGCGAGTTTGGAAAGCGAGACAAGTAGTGGAAAAGAGTTTCTACCAGTCTTTGCGGAGTGGCGTAAATCGGCTCGCTTATTTTTAACGCAGTTGAGGGTTGTCAAAGTCGAATAGCGACTTCCGTCTTCACACGAAGAAGTAGATACGAATGCGACTGATGGCGTTGATGACGCGCCGGCAGCGTTCGGCGCTCTTCCTGGCACTGTGGCACTGGCGATTGGCCCGATTGTTCTTCTCTTCTTTCGACTTGGTTTACACACACGCCGTCGTCACCGGCCGACGAATCCGCCCGCCTCTCATTCGCCTTGCGATCAATCCCGTTTCAGGGTCGCTACAACGTTGTCTCCGTTCGGACGGCCGTCTACGTCAATCGACGCATCATCATCGAGGCGAATGCACGTGCACGAGTGTTTAGCGTTAACTGCAACAAAAACACCGCTAATGTACTATTCGCGCTAAATCGAATGACGTCGTCGGTGTTATCGAGCTGTCGATTGTCAAAGTTTGAAAGCTCGACTTTAGCCCGGCGGTATCAGTATATGTAGCCTAGGGGCCGGGGAGAAGGGGATTCGCGAGCTCAGTCTCGTGTGCTTTTCAAAGCTGGTCACAGCGTCACAGCCGGTGACTGNATGCACTGGACTTGTACAACGTGTGCACTTATCCAGTTTGTGTAATTCAGCAGTGTGCACGTATCCGGTTTCCACTGTACTGGTATAAGCGCACGCACTTCATTGTATGGAAGGATACGCTCTGGGACTGGCCAAAATTACTGCATAAGCGAAACCGGTATAAACAATTTCCACTGTACTGAAGTGACGTTACGTCAAAAGTCTACTATGCTGCAGCAGTTGGTCAGGTTACACAAAGCCGCTTTGATCATAGATACGTTCAAACATCACAACCTCAACTAGGACTGCTAGTAACCAATCAGTTTCTGATAATTCACTGCAATCGGGTGTGCGAGGGGGAAGAAAAGAGAATGGATCGATTAAGGAGCGAAAGGACTGTGTAATGGGCGTGAACTTGACGTACATGATCTTTCGTTATCGAAAGGTCATCCATGAGCACTCTTTGAGTGTCGCTGAGCGATTCATGCGCCGACTTCGCCTTGGCAACAAACAGCGCGTCCGGCTTCTCCGCCGCGCTGCATACCAATCGCACCTGAAATCACAAAATTGGAACAAAATTATGACAAATTCGCAGCTGTCGTCAATTACTATCGTTCACAATTACTTTCATTACACCTTTACAAGATGTGTCAGTATCGTTTGCTTTTGATGAGGAGCTTTATTGAAAATCAGGATTGTCAATGGTTTTAAGGAAGAGATTACGGTACTCGCACAAATGTAATTGTTGTGCGCAGCCTAAACCGCGCTGACAGTTCTTTTACTCAGTCCGACGTCGACTTGTGCTCTCACCCATGCTTACTCTTGCGACTTAATGAAAAGATTTTTACTGTGGTTTAGGCTGAGCACAACACTTGTAGTTGCGCGAGTACCATAATTTCCTTATTTAAACCATTCACAAACCTGATTTTCAGGTAAGCGTTTCAGCTGCAGTATATAATACGTCGACATCCCTTTAGGGCATGGACAAAAATGTCTCGCGAACGAACCTTTTGATCATAGAAGGTGTCGATGAGGGTGATGAAGCGCCTGGCTTCGTTCAAATGAGACTCGCCGAAGACGGGAATATTGCGCAGAAGTACGGTATGAAACACTCTCGCCAGGACCAAATAGTCCATCGCGCCGAGCGGCTGTCCACATACATCGGCGAATTCGATGTCGGCGACTAGCCCGCACGCTTTCTTGACCACTACATTTCGCCCGAGCACATTCAACTCCTTCGATCGAACAGCTGCAAAAATCACAGCATTACAAGACCGCGCTCAACGGGGTGTCCGATTCAGCTACGGTACAGCCCATTTACGGTCCCAACTCTTTTCGTGCTCAGTAATACACTTTTACAAAGTTATTGCATCATCCATCAATACTTTAAGTATTAATCTCGTCTTCTCAGAACGAACCAGTCAAGAAACACCAGAACAAGGTCATTCTCTAAACCGACTCTCTGATAAAAACTGAAAAACTGACTGTCATTCTCTCTGGCGCAGAGCTTCTTGAAAATGATGTCCAATTCTTTGTTGGCGTCGCATTCTTTCGCGACAAAGTACAATTGGCCATCAGCCAATTTGGACGCTTTACGGTAATCCTTGCCCGAGTCGAGACAGATTGTAGTGCATTTCTTTTGAAGTAAGTCGATAAAGGGCAAAAATTGACTCCTTTGCAAACCGTGCTTATACAAATCTGCAACAGCAATCATATACGACAAGCCCCTTTTTCATTTACGCTCAGCCGCTGAAATCTGAGCTAAGCTGGATAAGTGTCATGTTTCGGTCATGTTGGGTTCTAACACAGCTAATGTCGTTTTCTTCAACTTTCTAAAAGTTTTCATCCAGTTCTTACAAGCAGGACATTGAACAGTTGCTATGAGTACAGGAATGTGTTATCGAAAGAGACGGTGATCAAGTTATTACTTAAATTTCTACAGTTTTTGTTTCATAATTTTTCAGATGTTAAAAAATGACATTATGTTAAAACCCAACATTTGAACTCGTTTTAAATGCATGAAACGCAGCCAACTAATCTCAGTTCTCAGTGACTGAGCTTTCGTGGAATAGGCTCCAGGCCGCAAAGATGACGCACCTGTAGGGGCGCGGTTGGACGTCGAGACAACGACCAAACCTCTTCGAAACAATTCGCTGAAGAAGCGCTTCAGAATCATTGCGTTAGCAATGTCAGTGACCTGGAAAGAAGAAGAACGTTCAAGTATGCTTATTGATTAGTATGAAAACAGACGCAGATTTGAAAGCGTCTTAATCGATTGCATTTCAGGGTTCAAAACTATGCGCAGTGAAACCGCAGGGATAAGTAGACAAAATACTAACAGCACAGTGCAGTGTAATTAGTATCGACTGTATGTAGCCGTACAAAATTCAGCTCCTTGCCCTAATCAGATGTCTGTATGAGTAGAAGGTTTCGCGGGGAGCTAAATATATTGCACTGGTTTTTGGTGCTTGTGATAAGTGGAGCGTCTCGGGATCCAATCATATCAAATCAGATCCAATCGAAAGCAGCACTAATGAGGATTCATTTGTCATGCAAGGTACAAAACACGGGAAGCAAGAAATAGCTCAGTTTAATTAGCCTCTTTTCTACCTCATAACCATTAATTTGCGCGAAAATTTGCATACAATTACCAAGTTGCAAATTATGGCAGAAAGTAATCGTACCGGAGTTTCTCGAAAATAAGCCCCGGGCTTATTTACGAGAAATCGCATTTTCGAGCCTCAACATTTTCCTCTAAAATACGCCCGGGGCTTATTTTCG